>CAJHQP010008136.1:0-28520 GCA_905132765.1 Moricandia arvensis
ACACCGTCCAACATACCAAGGGTATAGTGAAGCTTATGAAGGATACGATGAAGATTACAGAAAGGAAGAGATGATTGAATATCATGGCCTAGCATCAGAAGAAGCTGGTTGGGTGATGAACGCGACAGTGGATAATCGATCATCGATCGCCGACTACTCCTGCATCAAACGTGAACCATAACACGAACTTGTAGTAGAAGATACAAATATTGGTAATCTTAGACCGGATGAGTTCAAAAATTTCAGAGACCAAGAGGCACGTGCACGGGCTCTTTATGGGAGAACCCTACATATATCCAAGGAGGATGTAGCAGATGCCCTTATTATGGCTAATGAATCGTGTACTTTATTTGGACAACAGCAGCAGCCATCGATCTACGCACATCTTACATCATCGATTGACTTTGAGAAGAACAAGACGATCCGTAATGTTCCATACACTTCCAAGCAACCATCGATCGAAAGCATCCCTCGTTCATAGATTGACAGAAACTTTCTGGAGGTACATAAAAATTTTCCTTCCAATGCCTATGATTCAAGAAGTCCACAATCGATCGATGGGAACAATCCATCATCGATCGACTGGCGTTTCGAGCAAGGTAAGAGAGCTTTTGATGCTGAGGGCAACAGACTTTTCCATTGGGAAAAGAAAGATGATTATGGGATCTACAGAGATGAGTATAGTAATGCATGAGCTACAGACGGAAGAGTAGTCAATGTGCAAGCTGAAGACATCAGAGCAAATCTAGAGAGAGCTATTATGTTTGAGCAGAGCTACATATGTTTACCAGAACATGCAAAAAGTTCGCTACGTCTATCACAAATCAAAGAAGATACAACAGAGCAGAGATTGATGATAGTGTGCATGAGATCTACAAAGCTCAAGAGATGTCGCTGGATGATTTTTACAAGAGGCTGGATGAAGTCTACTATCCTATAAACAAGTGCCTCACCGGTTTGACTACACGCATGGATGAGATGAAGCAAGATTTAGATACTGTTCAGAGACATAATGTGATTGGGGCAGACAAACTAGCATGATAGACGGAAACATCAGGCCATCGATCGACTTTGAAGTCAACAGACAGAAGACCGCAACAGAAACATAATTGGAAGATAGGTTCAATGAGATTGCCTTTTCTCAGAGCCTAATGAAGGAAGATATTTCTCAGCAATTGGAGGATATGTCAGAGACTACAACTACTAGACTTAAAATGCTACAATGCAATATTGAGAAACTACAAAGGAGAAAAAATTCGGTGGAGGTTGGTAAAGCGGTTATAAGGAATGAGAAAACCAGAGGAGATGAGGCAATGAAGAGCTTCATTGGTACATGGTTTCAGAAGAGAAAAGAATATGTAGACCCTTGTTTTCCAAGTTTTGATCCACCTCCATACTAGTCAGAAAGTTCACAACGTCGAGCTTAAGACTATAACCAAGCGCTGAGTGGGAGGCAACCCACTGTTTATTAAGTCTTTATTCCGTTTTTACTTATACTACTAATTATTTTGAGTTTTTCTTTGTTTTGTAGACTTTTTGAGTCCACCATCGATCGACACCATAGAGGCACCATCAGTCGACATTGCATTGCGACCATCGATCGACCCCACATGCCTACCATCGATCAATACGCTTTTACATAGTATGTATCGAGTTTTCTACTTAAGTTATTTACTTATAATTTAATTTTTCCTAACAAATCCGGGACGGATTATAATGGGGACAATGTAATTTAAGTATGGGGGAAGTTCAATAATGCTATTTGATTTATTTTGAGCTTTATTACTATATATAAGTTTTTTTCACAAAAGTTTTATTAAGTCAAGAAGGGGATTATGATCAATTTATTATTGATTAACCACACTTTAGCACAATTCGTAAAAGATTACTAGAGATACTAAAGTGGATCATCATGCCATTATATCACACTTTCTTAGAAAGTTTGAAGGAACCGAAACTGATTTCCAACACTAATCCTGAAATTTTCTGCTTTCTTTGGGTTTGGTATACACTAGATCAGATTCCTTATGCAAGTCAGTAGGTACAAGTCCTTCCCCCTTTGGTTCCCTTCTCTCTTTCTCTTCAGCATCTACCCAATATCTTATGAGATTGAGATGACTTCCCGAGATGCAAAGGGGTAGGTACATTACCTATCACCCCACTATTCTAATTCAGAGGAACGATCAGATATTGTGGGAAGCGAGGGGTAGGTAAATCACCGATGACCCCACGGTTCGCCTACAACTTTTCCCAGAAAGCAAAAAAAAAAAAAAAAATAAAAGAAAAAGAAAATCAAAAATGAGAGGGCAAGATAGATTGTATCAGCATCATTGTCCATTAAATTCGCGATCTAAAAAGATCCAGAGAAAAAAAGGGGGAAGAAAGGAATCAAAGAAGACTTTGTGTCTGGTTGTTCAGATACTTTTAGAGGTAAGAGTCCATGTCCTTTGATCGATACTCCCAAGGTAAAGACTACACTTTTATTATATGCAAAGAAATGAAATCAGTTGAGGGGCGAGCCAGACTAGTATTTGCTAAGTTGTTGGTAGGATGGATTTGATTGCTATACTAATATAAAATTTCTCTGTGATTGACTTGATAGGATGTGGTTGCAACAAAGTAGGGTGACAGTTATACTTAGACATTATGTGAGTCTCCGCTTTTCAAAACCTCTTTCACAGGCTTGGTTTGCTTAAGGACAAGCAAAATGTTAAATCAAGGGGAGTTGATATAGCCTATTTTTTACCAGTTTTAGGTCATGTTATAGATTCTATTTCGGGTCTATTATGTGTGTGTAGGATATGTTTTTGAGTATTTACAGCTCCAGAAACAATTTAGAGATATATAGAGATACTTGGAGCTTTTGGAGCATTTATATGAGAATAATCCATAGCTGACCATTTAGGGAGTCGAAGTACAAGACGGTCGTTGATCGACGATACAATCTTGGATCGACTGATGTTAAAATACCAAGGTCGATCGATGGTGCACACTTGCAATAGACGACCAAATCACAAACAACCGATTCAAAGCCCAAGTTAGAGACAAATGACGAAAATGCCCTAGATGAGTTTTGACCTAAGTTTTAGGGTTTTATATTTATGTATGCAGAGAGTGCAAAAAAGAGTTCTAGTTTTCTATTATAGTTTTAGGGTTTTTAGGGGAGAAGATTCATAACTCCTTAGGGAGATTTGTATTGGAACCCCAATAATTTATCTACGCATTATATTCAGACTATTATCCTTTCTTTAATTATGTTTGAGTAGTTATCAACTAGATTTAGGGCTGAATGATAGCAATCTAGGATTAGCCCAAAAGTAGGATTGTTAGGTTAAGTTAATATTCATCAATTGATTTGTGCGTCATGCTTGCATTCTAGAGTACCTAACTAGAATCTCGAAAGTAGGATATGAACGACTGCGAGAGTAGAATCTGTGCTAGAATAGACTCCATTGAGCTAGACTGTTAGGCGCATGCGAGAGCTGGTCTAATAAGTCTGGTGGACTTATCAAATCTCATTCACACTTTCTTATGATTTCACCGTCAATCGACATCAGGCCTTAGCCGTTGTTCGATGGACTTTCCTTTTGCTCGGAAGAAAAATTGAAGTTAAAAGTGTCATAATAGTTAATATTTTAGTTCAAAAATATTTACATTTCTGTGCTTCATATTCCCTATAGTCCATTAGGCTTGAAACCATACATCTAGCATATTTACATATATACATCGAGTTAGTTTATTCACATATTTCCAAATTTTCATTATTAGAATATTTTCATATTTGTATTATTAGAATATTACCATATTTGCATCTCACTTCTTGATAAGGAATATTTCCTTAATTACTTGTTCACCACTGATAAATATATATATATATATATATATATATATATTCACCTAGCTTAGTCTTTAGAAATAAGAAATCTATTGTGTGTTATTGCTTTCTGTAGATTCTCCCTAAGTACTACATATGATCTTTCTTGGCAAGAGTATTATTTGTGTGCTACGATTAGGGTTTATTTGATAGTTAATTGTCTAGGATATTTATACCCTGCTATAACAATTAAACACCGCATGTCAGTTACTTAGGGTGGTGATCGGTGGTGACAAGCTCGACGTGGTCTTGGCGCGTGGTGACTCAGGCTCTACATGCAAACACCATTCTCTCTCCTTAAACTTTGTTTTTTCTAAATTTTTCTTTTTCGTTTTGGTTTGATGTAGAGAAATGAAGTGGTGAAGGGGGATATTTATAAGAAAATATCTTGGCTTTCAAGGTTAAGCTTTACCGTTAGCAGGCTAAACTTGTGGCTCGAAAGGGTTGGATCGTTACACTGAGATTCTGCCTTCATCAATAAGATTGCAATATGCTGACCGCTGATGTACTTTATTTCTCTCTTTTCTGTGGATGTAATTGCTGTTTAATGTACGGTAGACAGACATGCACAATTGGTCTTCACCGAACCTGGACTGTTCCTGCAATAAGTTGGTCTACCAATTGGTCGTTGTATTGTAGTAACTACTTCGCGAATAGTAAGAGAGTGCTATAACCAAGAGAGCAGCCTTATCAACTTTTTTTATCTCTTCATTAGTTCAATCTGGCAAAACAATATTTGTATACATTCTCTTATATGAGATGTGGTGCCTTTTATTTCGTATGCGACAGCTGAAAACTCGTTTGTAAATGATTTAGTTGTGTATTTTTGATATAGTTAATATTCGGGTTCAACATTCACAAGCTAAGCATGTCGAGATAGACATCCACTTTGTTAGGATATTTCAATTTATTACATTACACATATGTTATTAATCATTATCAAATCTACTTTTTTTGACACTATATCCACCTTGAGTGTTCGAGAATCTTCCGATCCGATATAAAAGTGGTAGATTTTTTTTAACGTTTTTGATAATTAATTATGTTATAACAAAATATGAGAAATATTATCGAAAATTTTACAACAGAAAATTGTTTGTAAAATGTCTAATAGTATGACTAAGGGTTCATGAATGCATTTACAATATGAGGTCTAAGTTTTGAGTTCCAGAAAATGCAAAATTATGCAATATAAAAGAGAAAAAAACTTACAAGAGATCTTCATCATAGTGTAAAGAGTACTGTCAAATATAAATCTCATAGGATGGTTCAAGGTGGTGCAATTAGCCATGAATCCTCATAATGCATCAAGCAGAGTTCTTATAGGACAGCTGAGGGTGATGAAGTCAGACGCGGATTTTCATATTACATGTGGAATTGTAAGAGTATTAAAATACGAATGTACATATATAATACACAATAGCACTACTATATATGTATATATTGTTTAGCCTGAATTAGATGTATTTATAAGATAAATGAATTCGATTGCATGTATTTGAAAGAAGTTTTATTCAAGAAGAATCAGCAATTACAAAATTAGTACTAAAATTAACGAAGAGACTAATGAAATTGTTAAGGACTAACTAAGTTACAAAAATAATAATTATATATTAACCATAATGTTTCTCTCTCAAGCTCCCATGTAGATTGTAATGAATGGTACCATTTATTTGTATATATTCTCTGATATGAGATGATGCCATTTATACCGTATTTGTCTTATCAAAACTTGTTTGTAAATGATTTCTTTGTGTTTTAGATATAATTAAGTTTCAGAATTAACATCAAAAACTAAGCATGTCGAGATAGACATCCACTTTGTGGGATGTGTCAACTTATTATATTACACATATCATACTAGAGGACTACCATATCTATTATAACAATATTTGTATATATATATATTCTCTGATATGAGATAGTGTCATTTATTTTGTGTGTATCTTATCAAAACTTCTTTGTCAATGACTTCTTTTTGTGTTTTAAATATAGTTAAGATTTGGGTCGAACATCAACAAACTAAGCATATCGAGATAAACATCCACTTTATTTGGATGTTTCAACTTATTATTTGATATATATCTACTAAAGGACTACTATATATATGTTTCCTTGACATCATACACAACTTGAGTGTTCGAGGACCTTCTGATTCAATATAGAAGTGATAGATTTTTTTAACATTATGGATGGTTAATTATGCTATAACAATATGAGAAATATTACTGAAAATATTACAACAGACAATCATCTGTAAAATGTCTAGTAGTTTGACTAAGGGTTCATAAATGCTTTTACAACATGAAGTATTAGTTTTGAGTCCCAGAAAAAGCCAAATTATGCAATATAAAAGAGAAAAAATATACAAGAGATCTTCAACATGGTGCAAAGAGTACTGTCAAACAAAGTTCTCATAGAACAACTCAAAGTGGTGAAATCATACGTGAATCCTCATAATGCGTCAAGCAGAGTTCTCATTGGCCGGCTCAGGGTGGTGCAATCAGAAATGAATCCTCGTTATGCAAGTAAGATTTTAAGAGTGTTAGATTACGAATGTATATATAATATACAATAACACCACTATATAAGCGCGCGCACACACACACATATTTTTAGACTTAATTTGGTGTATTTATAAAATAATATGAATTCAATTGTTGATTACTTGAAAGAATTTTTATTCAAGAAGAATCAACAATTACAAAGATGGTACTGAAATCAACAAAGAGACTTATGAAATCGTCAAGGACTCACTATAGTACAAAGCTAATAATGCTATAAACCATAATATCTCTATTACGTTCCCATGTGGATTGTAATGAATGGTTTCGATGACTTTTCTTTGTATTTATACAAGAGTAAATTAGCTAATATTTTTACTTTTCTCAACTCTGTCTTCCTTTTCCTAATGTAAAATATTTTATTGTTTTGGGCCATCTTCATCTCATGGCTCGGAACAAATTGACATAAAATCCTAAGCCCTAGGATTCATTATCTGTTGGATTATGATGAGTGAGACAAGCCCATTTTCAACAATAAGTCTCTTTAGACACTATGAGTAATGGTGTTGATCACAATGAATTTCAATAGATGGGTTCATGATACGATTAACAAGTCATCTCATTATTTAGTAGTTTGTGGTCTATCCTTTGATTCACTAAAACTTTTCTATTCGGTTTATATATAAGGAATAAAATTAACATGGCGGTTTCCAAGGAAATCAAACCCTCTCATTCCTTAGAAGTCGGAACGTAGGTTAACTTAACTTATTACTAGGTCTTGTAGACTTAATGATGCTGTTTCATTTTGATAGTCAAATCGCTTTCTCTATAAATATGCTCCAACCTATTTTTCTTCACTTTTCATCCAAAAATTAAAAGGCATTCCCTTAAACACTTTTTGATGTCGTTTAAACTTTCCTGCCCAGTGAACCACCTCAGTCTATTTCTCTAATTTTCTTAAGATATAACACATTTTCTTCATCACATCAAGTCTTCACTCCATTGTTGCTTGGCCAGTGGTAATGATATCTTTCATGAGTTAGACTCTACACCAGAAAATACTTCCTCTGACTCATCAAGTCCATATGCCGTGTGAACATAAGACCTTATGCTGTTCTCAGAGATGTCCATGCTCTTATATAAGCTTAGCTCCAATCGATCGAATTTTCTGAAGAACTAAATCGGCGATATGTCAAAATCAGGAGGACATAGAGCTTCCTGACGTAGATTGTGAAGATGATTCCATCGATATGGCTGTTTCTGAAGAGAATGTCAACAAGGAAGACAATGATGATTCTTCATTGATATAGTCGAGTATTGAAGAATAGACAATGCTAGTAAGAAAAGGGGGCAGTATTATCGTCCAAAGTGCAATGCCAAAAGTCGATTGGCGATCGTCCATCATTAAAGGACAAAATTGCATCGATTACTTGCTTACATTGTCGACTTTGAAAGACGCTCACCCCATATATGTTGGTAACGACTTCATCTTTTGAATCCCAAAAACATATCAGTGGCCATTGATTACTCCACCGGTGGGATATATTTGTATATATGAACCGCCGTTCAAGGAAGCCAAACGACACTTTCCAGTCCCGCATCATCAGATCTCTTACTAAAAAGATAGCAAATTGCAGTTTCTCAGCTGACAGCAGCTTCGATCAGGATATTCATCGAAATAGTGTAAGAATATTCGAGGAATTACTATATCCAGGTCAAAAGGGTATACGGGTTATGCTTCAACCAGATGAATATTGAGCATAACATCATTTTTGGTTATTCAAACAAGATCCACCATTGGTAGCATTCGCACTTCTTCGTTGAGATTAACGAAGCTTATACTGTGTAGACGACAAGGGATTATAGTATAGTCTGGAACACGACTGTTGTAAATAACTAAATTTTCTCTTGCTCTATAACATTTAATCTGATATTTTTTTCTTGTAGTGAAGCACCCTATTGACATAAATCGACAGTGCGAATTTCGGTTCCCACAGTTTGGCGCTAGAAGGAGGGGGTCGGATTGTCTAACTCAAAGATCACCAAACGGTTGAGAAAAAAATATGCCTAACCTAACGGGCAGGGATGCCATCTCCTTCACGGAAAGAGCAACGGCGGATCAGGCCCAAACCTGGCAACGATCTCCTTGTCATCGGGTTGGCTATTGAGAATATAGATGTCACAATGATATTAGTCGACACTGGAAGCTCGGCTGATATCATCTTCAAAAACACCCTCGAGAGAATGGTAATCGATCTATCCGAAATCACGGAAAACCCAAGCCCGCTAGTAGGACTCTCAAGGGCAGCTACTATGACTCTAGGGACAAATAACCTCGCTTTTAAGGCCATGAGCATAACAAAAATCATGGAATTTCTGGCCATCGATCGACCCACAATGTACAACGCGATTGTGGGAACTTCATGGATGAAATCGATGCAAGCAGTTCCATCAACTTACCACATGTGTCTTAAGTTTCCAACTCTTAACGGAATCGAGACAATCTGGGGAGATCGGAAAATATCACGAGTCTGTTTCACTGCAGAATTAAAACAAAAAAATTCGTCAACGAAAACTCTGCCCAGCAAGAAAAAGAAATCGTCTTTTGCCGACGATTCCCTAGAACAATACAAAACAAAAATCTTCTGGCAATTACGAAAGGTCAAAGCTTTAGAAGGAAAACGGACTTGCTAGCATATTGTCTCGATGTCCCTCGAATAAACATTCCCAGAGCGCTGCGTTGAAATCTACGCTAACCAATGTGAGCCTCTAAGAACAGAGCTCATTGCATGTTTGAGAAATAACCTTCACACGTTTGCTTGGGCTGCAGAGGACATGCTGGGAATTGACATCAGCATAACATTTCATGAACTCAACGTTGATCCAACTTATAAACCTGTCAAACAGAGAAGACGGAAGTTGGGACTCGAACTTGCCACTGCGGTCTATGAGGAAGTTGAGAAACTCCTCATGGTAGGCTCAATAACAGAAGTCAGATACCCAGACTGGCTCGCTAACTCCATCGTCGTCAAAAAGAAAAACGGAAAGTGGCGAGTCTGCGTCGACTTCACTGACCTCAATAAAGCTTGCCCCAAGGACAGCTTCCCTCTACCACACATCGATCAGTTAGTATAAGAGACAACCGAAAATAAGCTCATGTCCTTCATGGATGCCTTTTCCCGTTATATATGATGAATTCCGAAGATTGCGAGAAAACTGTGTTCATCACAGATCGAAATGGTATCTCTGAGAACGAAACGAGAAGTGCAAAGATTAACCGGAAGAGTCACAACACTCAACCGTTTCATCCCCTGATCAACTGATAAGTTTCTACCTTTTTACGACACTTTGAAAGGGAACAAAAAAATCGAGTTGTCCAAAGAATGCGAAAAAGCTTTCAAAAAGTTGAAACATTACTTGACCACTTCTCAAGTTCTCGGCAAAACCATGGAAGGAGAAACATTGTTCATGCATATCGAGGTATCGGCGACACCCGTAAGCGGCATCCTCATCAAAGACGAACGCGGTGAGCGAAAACTGATGTTTTACGTAAGTAAAACTTTGTTAGACGCCAAAAAGTGATACCCGCTAATGGAAAAATTAGCACTCGCAGTAGTAATGGTGGCTCGGAAATTAAGACCATATTTCTAGTCACACGTAATCGTAATCCTTACCACATTCCCACTGCGTACAATTCTGCATAGTCCCAGTAAATCATGAAGACTAGCAAAATGGGTGGTTGAACTAAGCGAATATGACATCGAGTATCGACGAGAACGTACGCCAAGTTGCAAGTACTCGCCGATTTCTTGGTAGAACTTTGGATGAAGGGCGCGATAAAAAAGGAACTAAACTCGAGATGCGATCTCCACGTCGATGCATCTTCATCCAAAAAAGGATCAGGAATCAGGATTCGGCTAACTTCACCCACGGACAAGTGTTGGAACAGTCTCTTCGGTTGGTCTTTCACGCCTCAAACAATGAAACCGAATACGAAGCACTTATTGCCGAATTATAATTAGCTTGCAGGTTCAAAATATGCAACGTCCAAAGCCTACTGCGATTCTCAGCTTCTTGCAAGTAAATTCAGTGGGGAGTACAAAGTTAGGGACAAAATAATGGACTCATACCTGAAACTCATCCGTAATCTTGCCCATGATTTTGACCAATTCGCCCTCATACGAATCCTCCGCACGGAAAAATGCACCGGCCGATGCTTTGGCGGCACTGGCATCATGTTTGGATCAGGACTTAGATGAGTAATTCCTGTCGAGTTCATAGAACACCAAGCATCGAGCCACCAATCAATGTAAAATTAATCAACCCTCAGGATGAGAATATCGACGAACTCGACAACCAACCCTAAGAAAACGTGGAAAGAAGCGAACACGGCTAAGACAAACCATGGTTGGAAACACTCCGAGCATCCATTGCCGACAGAACACTCCCTTCAGAAAAATGGGCGCCCCAAAAAATCAAGACCCAAGCCGCACGATACGTCTTAATGGACAGAGTGATCTACAAATGGTGATTTTTGGACCACTTATGATTTGTGTAGAAGGAGAAATCGCTCGAAAAGTTATGGAAGAAGTCTACTATGGATCTTGCGGGAATCATATTGGCGGAAGATCCTTCGCAATCAAGATAAAATGCCACTGTCACTATTGGCCAACAATGGTTCAAGACTACAAAAAGTTCGCGTGGAAATGCGAGAAATGCCAAAGACATGCACCAAAAATCCGCCAGCTCGTGGAGGTCATGTCTTCCATTTCGTCGCCCTATCCATTCATTGGATGGTCAAAGGACATTAGTTCCTTGCATAAATAGAAGCAAAAATGATTTCTACTAGTCTTAATAAACTCTTTCTCGGAATAGGTGGAAGCAAAATCTTATGCAAGCATTAAAGACACTCAAGTCGAAGGCTTTGTCTTGAGAAATATCATCTGTAAACATGGAGTCCCATAGGAGAACTTAATTGAAAATGGATCTCAGTTTATCATCACCAAGCAATCACACCACAACCAACTAAACTACAAGACAGCTTGATCCCCGAAAAGGGTACGTAGGCAATTCATCGCAAGACGAGTTCTCCCTCTCTAAAAAAGGGGGAGTGAGTACGTATATGTATACCCATATACTCCCAAGTTTGAAATATTCGCTCTTGTACTCAATATTTTTGAAACTTTTTCCAGCAATAGGAATACGTAAAATGGCTTTTACAAGCCTCATAAATATCTTCTATCATTAAAATACTCGATCTCACAACTTACCTCGCTTCAAGCCTGCAAACATTTTTAATCGCAAGATGCGGCATAAGAAAAACTCAACATTCGACACAGAAAGACGTCATTAAAGCTTGAAGAACTGGTTTTGTCAAAACTTTCCAAATGGAACCCTCGTCTCAAAAACTCAAAACGGTCATATGCACTAACGCCTTCTTCGTGAAGACTCAAAAACGGTAATATTTACCAATATGTTTGTTGCTGATCACAACAAACTCTCAACGTCCTAAACAGACTAAGTCGTCTCATAGAGATAGCTCTCATACATCTAACACAAGGATAATAGCGCTATAAAAGAAATCCAAAATTTTGGTCAGCACTTCCAGACGACTTAAAAATTGTTTTTAGAGAGATGATCAATTGATACCAGACAAGTCATATAAGCCGAGAACCTATCGCGTACTTTAAATCGGTACGACATCAGGTTAAAATCGCGACATGTAACCTGAAAGCCAATTAGTCATCGCAAACGTTAGACCGAGGGTAAACCTAGGTCTTGCCCTAAACCCAACAAAATGGACTTTAACATCTCTAGTCATAGTATCCAATCGATACGAGATCCCAAAAAATGTCTCTTTGCTGATATTTTAACATCCTCAGAAATCCGACATAATTAAGTTGTGCGAAAAACCCTCGAAACGGACCATGAATATAGCAGTTCATCCAAAGTTATATATGATATGACAACTCATAATCTTTCCTCTACGCTCCCACGAATACTCATACGCTCTTAAAACGCAAAACAAAATTCATATAAAAGCCGCAAAGCGGGGATTCAAAGACACATAGTGGCAGGGATTCAAAGCCACATAGCGGCAGGGATTCAAAGCCATAAGCAGCCAGTCCCAAAATGAAAATATGGCCACACTTGTCCAGAGCAAACATAAACCATAACATAAAAAAGCCTCAAACTAGACTGCAATCTCATTCATCCTCCACAAACAGAACCTCACCTTCACTCTTCACCTCGTCCAAGTTCGGGGCCGCGCCATCTCTACCTTACTTGACCACGAGACCTTGTCCCTCCGGGTTAATCAAGCACACGGAATAAGGATGCATTAATACTTCAGGCTAGCGAGGATCAGATCGAAGTGTCCCACCACGTCCGCCAGCTCCTCTTTATTAGTAGAAAACTTGGCCTCCTCGGCCCGCGGAGATTGGGGTGCTTTGCCCCGAAAAAAACAAATCTCGCCCATCCCTCCTTCGATGGATGTCAGAGCCAGGTCCCGATCAAGAAAAACACCAAAGGAATCAAGGGAATTGGAGATCCTTGCTAAACAAACCTGAGAGTCGGCGTCAAGAGCATCTTTAGCCTCTTCAATCTCGAAACTCGTCGACCCTTCTTCGCTCTGATTCTGGCGCTGAAGTTGACGCACCTCCGAAGCCTTAGTCTTCGTAGCCTGTTGTTCCTTAAGCAAAGAACTCACAGTCTTCCCAAGACCTCGATCGAGCTCACTAATCTGAGTCGTGCATGATTAGCGCATGGCCTTTTGTGACCCTTCGATGTAACCGTCGGAGTGGCGCTAAGAGCACGCAGTCCTAAAATGATGTCTCTTTAGATGGAGGAGGAGGCATAGACTCAGGGAAAGATATGGATTCGACAACGGGAATCAGAGTCGTAGATGAACCCGACGGTTGGGCTACAGCCTCAGGCATTGACACAACCACGACAGTCACCCCTCCATTAGAAACAATGTTGTGCAAGGGTGGTACATCTACTGAGGAAGTCAGGGCATCAGCTGGAGCAGGGAGATTTGACGGGATAGTACGCATCAGACTGACTACCCCCTTGGCGTCACGGTGATCCAAATCATTTTGAAAAGACAGAAACTCCAAAATATGTGTTGGAATGGCTTAGGGATCAGGAGAATCCGACGTACTCGCATGAAAGGCCTTTCCCATCTCAGCATCACAACTCTTCTGGCCGCCACGGGAAGAAGACATCTTTGTGGATGGAAGCCTTTAAGAAAAAAGGTAGAGAAAACTTAGAAAGTTGAGAAAATTGAAAATGTGGAGAGAATGAAGAATGTGAGTCTAATAGTAAAAACAGAGTAAAGGTGAGGCCATTATCAACATTAAAATAATCGACAAAAGTCTTTCGAGGAAAGTTATTCCTAGTCGTTGATTCTGATTAACAACATCACTCGCCCGCAAGCATCACGCTCGAAACTTGGGAGCTTTTAGGGTCAAAAACGGTAATCTCGAAATCAACGTCTAAGATTGCATCTCTTAGGGAGAAATTTCCCGAAATAATCTCAAGAAATGTCTTAAGTAGAAAACTCCAGAGCAATGACCGCATCAGAAACGCGGAAAATCTCAAGTTGGATCAATCGATCCAACTCGCCTGATGGCGAGAAGGACGAGCCACATCCAACTCGCCATCAGGCGAGTTGGATCAACCAATCTAACTCGCCTGATGGCAAGTTGAATCAATCAATCCAACTTGCGTGATGGTGATTTGGATGAACCACATCAAACTCGCCTGATGGCGAGTTGGATCGACCAGTCCAGCTCGCCTGATGGCGAGTTGGATCAGCCTTGTTCGACTAGTCATCAGGCAAACCAGACCAGTTCTCATTAACCAAACCATAACTTCTCATTCGGGCCTTGATCGAACGGTCCCTTGTTCCTTCTCGATTAGAGTTACCATTGGAACTTTACTATTAAAACCGCAAAGACTTGTTTTCTCATATAAGTTCGATTTGATCGTATAAAACGGCAACGGTTAACTTAACACCTTAGTTTACTCAACCATATGATTAATTTTAACTATTTTATAGAACCGGCTTCGTATCAAAAGTGTTCTTTTGAAAGAAAACATTTAAGTAAAAAAAACGGTCCAAAAAGGTCTAAAACACGACTAAGAGCCCACTTACGGTTATGGACAAAATTGAGCCCCAGATTACTCTTACGGTCTATCTATTAGTTGGAGAAAATATAAATGTCAAGTTTCAAAAGATAAACATGAAGATCGAGGAAAAATGAAATATTTCCGCAAAGCGATAAACTCGACCTAAGGGGTAGAAAAGGAAAAGATGACCGACCTAGAAAGCATATATAAGGGAAACTTACGCAAGAAGCGCCAAAATCCGAAGATGAGACTTCGAGAATTCTTGTTAGCTTAGAAGAACTTAGAATTTAGGTTGGTAGACTAGCAAGGCTATACACAGAACGTTTTTTCCGTTTTTGTTCAGCGATTCTCTTTTTTAGCAATTCTCTATTCATCCTGTTTTTGGAGAATTTTTTTAGCCATGTTCTTATCAATCAATAAAACGTCTTTGTACAACTTACTATCGATATAATTTATTTTGTATTCGTGGGTTTACGCAGATAATCTGGGTCCTCAGGGAAAATAAAGGTTTCCTGACTTTCCTTATTTTACGGAATCGACAGTTCGAATTTTGGTTCCCATATTAAATCTTGGGAAAAGACTCAAAGACTAGAAACTTGTCAAAAATTCCTGAGGTGCCTTCTTGCCAAATACAATGCTCACAAAGCTGCTATGTCTGTCTCAATTAACACTAATGAGATCGGGTTTGACGAAGTGGTTGAAATGCTCAGGGCTCATTAGATGAAACTAGATGGAGGCAAGAAAGGGAAGGGAGTTTCTCTAGGTCACAAGAACTCACAAAGAATGGAGGAAAGGAAAATGATCCAGGCAGTCTACTTGTCATGAGATTCGAAAGCATACTAACTACACAGATCTGAGCAGGGCGAGAGGAAGGGAATCTCGTCATGATGTGTGTCAGAAACTGAGAAAGACTCATCGGAAATAGAAAAAAAACTGTTAAGAAATCAGATGTGCAATGTCATGAGTGCAAAGGGTTTGGGCACTACAAAACAGAGTGTCCCACTGTGAGAAGAAGAGACATTAAGTGCTTTGAATGTAAAGGTATTGGTCATACACAACTTGAGTGTATCAATGATCAAAAGAGACATCAGGAGGAGTCACTAATCAAAATCAATGAAGAGGATTCTAAAGAAGATAACAAGGAAGAGGAACATAACAACTTCGCAGCCTTCATCGGGATCACTGAGTTTGTAGAAGGTGAGACAGAATAAGACGACAATCAGTTTGTAGAAGGTGAGACAGACTAAGACGACAATCAGTTTGTAGCTGACAATGACGTAGAAAGTGACTATCAAGAACTATATCATACTTTGGTCCAGATCGAAAAAGGAGAATCTTTTCTTGAAGAAAGAGAAGATCTGGTTGGAGGAATTTGTTTTGAATCTTAGGAAAGAGCTAGATGATGAAAGGAAGAAGGATATCAACAACATGAGTCTGAAGAAAGAGAAACTCCATCTTGCTACTAGGGTAGACATACTTGAGAAGGAAGTGAAATTTGAGAAAAAGAAGTCGTCTAAATTATAGGCAACATTGGAGCACCGCTAAAAGAGTGTCAGAATGCTTATTGGATTAAAGGAACTGGACAAGATTCTGAGTTTTGGGAAACATGAGCAGACTTCTAGAGGGCTCAGGTATGACGGATTTGAAGGGACTGACATAGGACCAATAAAATTTGTGCCAAGCTCTAACACTGAAGGCAAGACACCTATGTCAAAACCTAGTTCAAAGGACACTGCTAAAGTCATGAAGAAGAATCCAGTGCATCATCACCAGGAACCCGAGAGGATGAAAGGCTGCCATCATTGTGGAAACCTGGCCTTATCAAGAGGAGAAATGGTCAATCAACTCTTACTCAAGGCAAGTATTGGTGGAATGGGTATCAGAAGAAAAACTAGATTAAAATCTCTGACATACGAAAATGTACATCAAGAAGTAAGTCACAGCGAGTCACATAGGAGTTCCGATGAAGCATGGAATTTCTCTCTGAAGATGATAGTCCATGGTAACTTGATCGTAGATGCTCCATACATATGACTGGAACATGAGAGTATCTTAGAGACATGAAACCACTAAAAGGAAGGAGAGTCACGTTTGGAGATGGAAGTCAAGGCGATATCAAAAGAAAAGGGGAAAACTGCTGAGTCGAGACCACCACTGAACAATGTGTACTTATTGAAGGGTTTGAAGGCAAATCTGATCAGCATCAGTCAACTGTGTTATGAGGGTATAATAGTTCAATTCACAAGCAAGGATTGTAAGGCTCTGGATGAAGGGAACAAAACGGTATTTCATGGAGTACGATCGGGGAACAATTGCTACAAACAGCAGAAGCCACATCAGTGTTTCATTGCTCAAGATAAACTGAATAGGTGGCATCAAAGGTTGGGACACATGAACATCAAGCACATGATGAAACTGGTAAGCAAAGGAATGGACAGAGGTGTTCCACATCTAGCAGAGACTAATGGGATGTTGTGTGGATCGTCCAACAAAGGGGTACAAGTCAAAGTACACAAGGTAATTCAAGACATTCAATCCAAGGATTTACTTGATCTGATACACATGGACTGGATGGGGCCAATGCAAACTGAGAGCATAGCTGGAAAATGTACGTCATGGTCCTAGTTGATGATTTCTCATGGCTCTTTTGGGGTCATATTCATTCAGGAAAAGTCTGATACACTAAAAAGCTTCAAAACATATGTACTTCATATCACAAATGACAAAAGGAAGTTGAAGCAAATTCATAGCAATTTTGGGGGAGAGTTCTAGAATGAAACCATGACTACCTTCCGTGCACAGCATGGTATAAGTCATCAATTCTATGAACCTAGGACTCCACAGAAAAATGGTGTGGTGGAGAGGAAGAATTGGACTCTTCAGGAGATGGTAAGGGTAATGATGCATGGAAATGATATTCCAACCGGTCCTGGGCCGAAGAAATCAGCACGTCATGCCAATCGTGTCTATGTCAAGAGAGGATCAACTAAGACATCGTACGATCTGTGGAAAAGAAGAACACCAAATCTGTGCTATTCTCATGTGTTTGGTTTCAAGTGCTACATGTTGAATGAAAGGATCATCTCAGAAAATTTGACGCAAGAAGTGATGATGACATGTTCTTGGGATACTCAAGGAGTACCTCAGTGTTGGTGGTGTACAACACCAGATCTCTTTTGATCATGTAATTGGTGACATTGTGTTTGATGTTTCTGCCACTGTACACTAGGAAAAAGATGATGAAGAAGAAACCGAGATTCACCAGTCACATAAGAGATGACAAACGAAGTAGAAGCAGCTACTGAACAAGCTGATTAAGAATAGAGTGTCATGCAAAATATTCACAGGAATCAATAATCTGATGATGAGGGAAGAAGAACACGTGGTGTGAACATAAATTTTAGAGAAATGGTGTAATCTGCATGTTTTGTATCTACCATTGAGCCAAAAGATCACACTAAAGCACTCACTGATGAATTTCGGATTCAGTCCATGCAAGATGACCTTGAGTAATTTATCATAAATTTGTGCAGAGCTAGTAGAAAAGTCAATTGGTAGAAATATCAGAGGAACCAAGTGGATCTTCAAGAACAAAATCGATGAAAATGGAGATGTGGTCATAAACAAGTCCAAACTAGTTGCTTAGTGATACTCACAGATTGAAGGAGTTGATTTTAAAGAGACATTTGCTTCGGTAGGAAGACTTGAATTCAACAGGCTCTTTATCGGCATCATGAACTTCATCGTCTATTTCTGAATGGGGTGCTATAGGAAGAAGTCTTTGTACATCAACCTAAAGGGATTGAAGATTCCACCGACCAAGAGTATGTATACAAGCTAAACAAAACACTATACGACTTAGAGAACGCACCTTGTTCTTGGTATAAGAGGTTGACGAGCTTCTTGGTGAACAAGGGGTTTGTCAGAGGAAGTGTTTACAAGACATTGTTTGCTATACATCATGAGACTGGTATGATGGTAATACAAATCTATGTTGATGACATCAGTTTTGGAGGGACATCAAAACTCTTGGTGGATGCATTCGTTCATGATATAACTCAGGAATTCGAAATGAATATGGTGGGGGAGCTTAAGTTCTTCTTAGGATTGAAGATACAACAGACTGTGGATGGAGTATTCATCTATCAGAGTACATATGCAAGAGCATCGGTTAAGAAGTTCAACCTCGATCACTGCAAAAAGGCAAGAACTCCCATGAGTATGTCCACCAAGATCTTCAAGGATGAAGATGGTGAACCAGTTGACTCAAGTCTACTCTACCTAACTGCCAGCAAAGCTGATCTAAGCATGAGTGTTGGGATATGCACAAGGTATCAGGCAAAATCCAAGAAGTCTCATCTGAAAGCATCAAAGAGGGTCATTTGGTATGTCAAAGGAACTATCAATATGGGATTTTACTACTCCAATGGGTCAATTGAAAATCTTGCTAGATATTTTGACGCAAATTGGGCTGGAAGTGTGGATGATCGGAAAACCACAAGTGGAGGTTGTTTCTTTCTCAAAAATAATCTGATTGCGTGGCTGAGCAAGAAACAGAATTTTCTATCAATATCTACAACAGAAGCCGAGTATATTTCTATGGAAAGTTGTTATACAAAACTCATGTGGATGAAGCAAATTTCTTGCGACTATGGCATTGACTCAGGTTCGTTTATTGTCTATTATGACAACAAGAGTGCAATTGACATTTTGAAGAATCCAGTGCAACACAAGGACCAAGCACATTGACATTCGATACCACTTCATCAAGAAACTAGTTGACGAACAATAAGTAATGATTGAACACGTTGTCAATACTAAATTACAATTAGCAGATCTATTCACTAAGCCACGTGACTTGAACCATTTTGTTACTCTTGAAATCTCAATTAAAGTTTGTGAGATGTAATAAGCTTGTCTAAGTGTACATGATTGACAGAAAGGTTGATGCAGTTGTACATAAAGTTGAAATTTTGTCTTGCATCAGAAAGTCAATAGTAGAAAAGAGCTGTCGAATATCTCATCATGCTCCAAAAGGTATATGTTATGAAGGAACAAAAAGAAAAAGGGAAAACTCCTTGAATCTGAACAATCAAAAGAAGGTACAAGAAAGAAAAAAAAGAATAAAAAAATCAAATCAAGCCCTCAAGCTTTCTCATGACGGATAAATGTTGAAAACCTAGAAAAAGCATGATAAAGTCATCTTCGTGTGAGAGCTAGACACAAAAAGACTTGATAACCAGATAATGATCTAAACGAGCAAAAATATGCAATTGTGTCAGAAGCTATGAACTCATGGACCACAAGATGAACAGTGTTTAACGGAAAAGAAAAAAGAAATATTCATCTTATCACTTTAGTGGATGTATCATCAGAGGTCTATGGGTTAGCTACTGATATATGTCATCGAGTGTCACAGTGGAACATGGAAGATTCGTGCCAATAAATGTCAAGCAAGGCAAGATGTGACTAGTCCTAGAGAAGAGGAAAAAAGATCGTGTGGATCAAATGGAAAATTTCAAAATTTTAAAATTTGAAAAACTTCTATTTATAAAATAGTGGGAGATGTGCGGCGAACCATGGGGTGATGTTCTTTAAAACGAAATCACTGCTCCTAGATAAACCCTAGAAACCCACACATCTCTCTCCATCTATTTGTCTTCTACAAACTTTCTAAGAGAAAAATAAAAAAAAAACTCTCAAGAAAACCATGAATAAAAGTGGGAAGTCCTCTGCTAAGGCCAAGAATCAATCCATCAGTTATCCTCCACCGCCGATGGCTTTGGTCGATTACTCCTGTAAGACGCACACCCGTCTCTCTAGGCCACGGTCAAATCCTCACGGCGCTCGGTCCACCTCTTGTCTGAACCTCTCAATTATTTTCCCTTCATTTATAATGTCACCCTTAGGCGACGACTTTCTTAGACCTTAGCTAAAGACTTCCTTAATCTTTCCTAGCTTAGATATTTCTATTAGTATGCAGTAGAATATTATCTATTAAACATTGATCTATATCTAATATAACACTTGTCTGGTCCCATTGTCTATGCTTTGGTTAGTTCACTTACTACCATTCAGCTTATAGAACAATCCTTGAAATGGTTTAATTCATACTGAGCCGAGCTTCCGTTCCCCTAAACCATTCTACCATCATCCTAGTAAGATACTAATCTATCCAAGTATTCGCTAAGTCATACCTTTGCCATATCAACAGAGCTTATTAGCTCATCGGTCTTCCATTGATCCGGATTTCCCTTGCTTGTCTACCGGACCACGATCACTCAATGATCTTACTTAAGGTCCTTATCTGTGTATCTGCATTGCACAAATCCTTTAGGTGCTTAGTCATTCAACCAACCATCCCCACAGAGTAACCCTTGAGAAGTCTTCATTAAACATGGCAATATGTATACCATCCAACCTGACTTATATACCATACCATTATCACTTGCCTTATTAACTATCTTCACCATCAGTCTGTCTCTATGACAAACAATAACCATCAGATCCTAACTCAACCAAACAACCACCCACATGACTCAATACTGATAAGTTTCCACTCTTAACTAACCGGCCATGGAAATATGTCCCAATCAAGCTCGATCAGTCAGGTTCTTACCAACCGATACATCTCTGATATAGTTATAACCGCCACTTTTATCCATCTTGTATGGATCCGGTCGTCCATACTCAACCAAAATCAGATCACACTCGGTCTTCCTGGTATAAATACATGACCCCAATCATACTAGTGTTTGTCCCTCAAACGATTGCCTATGTCAACGCACTCAACACTAATCAAGATTGACCATCATCACTTATATCAAGCATTGAATCAACCAACAACCCATTGCCATTATGTGAGTCCACGCCCTACATAATGCAAGTGTGTCCTTTAATCAGTCGCACCTCTTTGGTAAAGACGCATTTGTACCTCCTTTGTACCAAATTCTTTGTACCCTTTTAGTTCCAAACCATTCGTATCCTTTCGGTCCCGAACCGCTCATACCATTTCTATCTCAAACTGCTTACATCCCTTGGATGATGACATGTTTGTACCTCTTGGATCACGACACGTTCGTACCTCTTGGATCACGACACGTTCGTACCTCTTGGATCACGATACATTCGTACCTCATGGATCATTATATGATCATATCTCTTGACTAATGAACCATATACCAATCAAAAATATACTTAGAACACTTATAAGTATAGTCGCAAACCACATATACCACAACCAAGCCACAATGAGTCCAACCCATACACACGACTAGAATCTTGGTTTGATATAACCATCCGAACAATCGATCCATTGGGCCTTGGACATACACATTTGGTCTGGACCAAGCCTTGGGCAAACACCATTAAGAGTCCCAATAATAAACCGGCCTGGCCCCTTGATCCAAGGAGACCATCCGATCCTTAACTAAGATTGATCGGAAACCACACATCTGGTATATGGCCATGGAACATGGTTTGGTTGAATCTGATTAACCTTGGACTCAACATAATCCCGTTCCAACCATAACCACTCAAAAATATAGAAGATAATAAGAAGAAGAAGTATTGAAAAGTAAGAGGAAGAGATCGGATGTAACCATTACAAAATCGACAACAAAACTCGACCAAACCAATCGATATTCTTGGGTGATGGTTCCATGGCCACACCAATTACCTTGGACGTGTGATCTGGAGTCTTAGAGACCTTCTCCAACTCTTTCTATTTGCCTCTGGTATCCATTCCATTTGGTGTTGCCTTTCCACAACCGATCTTAACCTTTTCGTCGCTTAACCACAACAATATCGACATTGTATGGTCAATTTCTCTCTCTTTCTTTCTTTCTTTCTTTCTTTCTCTCTCTCTCTCTCGCCTTTCTCTCTGTGTTTTAATTATGAAACTAATGCCATTTAGTGCCCAGGGTCCATATATTTATAAAGGAAGGCATGGGTAACTGCCTTGTCCGAGGGGACAACATTTGGTGGGCGAATGGGCACGTTTTGGTCCCATCGCATCCTCTCGCCCTTAACCGCACCACTAAAATCCATTCGCCGATAAATGTCCCTTAGCAGATCACACATGGGACTAGATACCTAGCCCATGGATCGATCCCATGAACTCCCTAAGCTATTAGCCCAATGGTCGACCCACATGACCCAACCGGCTGAGCTGAGCACGGCCCGGACTGGTCCAACTGCCCAAGACTCGAACACTCCTCCTATATAAGATGATATGAACCATCTTTGGTCCATATAAGTGAGATAGTAGTCCAGCTGGTGGAGCTGTCTCTACTCACTGTGATCTGGTCCGAGCTTGGTCGAACTTAGCTCAGCTGGTCGAGCTACCCAATCGCATCGTCCAGCTACCGATTTAGTCGTTCAGATTTTCTATCCTTATTTATTTTTATTTAGTTACGTCTTACCATCTTAATGCACTTAACCCTCTTTTCAGGTGGTGGCAAGCTTGCCTTTTGGTCATATGACCTGCTGGTTTGTTTCCTCGAACCATGACCGGTCCTGCAGGACCTATTCAAGTTTGGGGATGTGACAACTCGACTAATGAAAATGAAAATCCGACAAACCAACAAGGAAAAATGAGTCAAAACTCTCAGGAGGCCAAATCTTAAGCATTTGCTACAGCACATGAGATGATGAACTCATAATCGGAAGTTAAGAGAGATCCAGAGGAGGAAAAAAAATCTGATCATGCTGACACCTATGATCGAATACTAAGCAAAACCCAGAAGAAGTAGAAGAGATTGAAGACCACAGTGAATCGATCGGAAAAGAACGAGGAAAGTGTTAGGAAATACGGGTCAAATTTCCTTGCGGAAAATCAGAATTTTCGGGAGCGGGAAGAGACACACAAAATTGTTAACGGAGTTCGGCCAATCGTGCCTACGTCTCCGGGACCTGCTACCGATCCTTTTATTATCACCGGGAAATTTTACAAGGCTCTCAACACACCCCGATCCCAAATACACTTAAGAAATTAATAATAATTTCTTAAAGAAAAAAAAGTTTTTTTTTTTCTCTCTTTCTCTCACGAGCTTTCTTCTTCTTCTCTTCTTCTCTTGCTCTCTCTTTACTTTGTGATTTTGGGATGCCTTTCTCTTCACCTTCACCTTGGTTATTTATAGGAGAAGTTTGTGAAGTTGGTGAGACGTAAGTTTTGACAATAAGCCACAAGCCTCCATTTTTGACATTGTCTTCTCTCACCGTCCAACTCCACCGGCCATTTCACCGCCCAAAAAAAAAAACGTGTTGTAACTAACAATCTCCCACTTGAAGACTGATTTCAATCTGTCTTCACACCTTGATCAATGTAGCAGGTCTTCCCAGCTTGTTACTCTGACAAGCCAACTGAGGTTGCACATAACCTCAGCTTATCGCACGGCACGACCTTCGTTAGCATGTCTGCCGGATTCTTACTTCTTGGGATCTTCTCAAGCACCAACATTTCATCTTCCAATGCTTGTCTGATGAAATGATATCGACGATGTATGTGCTTCGTCTGAGCATGGTAAACTGGATTCTTTGCCAAGTCGATGGCGCTTTTACTATCACAGTACAATACACTTTTCCCTTGGTCATGGCCTAACTCCTCTAGAAAAGATTGTAGCCATATCATCTCTTTTGTTGCCTCCGTCACCGCAACATACTCAGCTTCACAGCTTGATAGAGATACAATTTTCTGCAACTTTGAAACCCAACAAATTGCAGTACCGCCAAAAGTGTAGACATATCCAGTTGTGCTCTTCGTGCTGTCAATGTCACCTCCATTGTCAGCATCAACATATCCCTGCAATCCTGTCTCAGACTTTGTGAAACATAGTGAAAGGCTTGGATTTCCTTTCATGTATCTGAAAATCCACTTAACAGCTTCCCAGTGTTCCTTTCCTGGATTGCTCATAAATCTGCTGACGACTCCCACTGCATGTGCAATGTCTGGCCTTGTACATATCATCGCGTACATTAGGCTGCCTATAGCAGAAGCATATGAAACCTTATCCATATATTCCATCTCGTCTTTCGTCTTTGGAGACTGTTCTCTGGATAACCGAAAATGATTCGCCAGAGGAGTACTGACTGGCTTCGCGTCATCCATATTAAATCTCTTGAGGACTTTCTTCACATACTCCTCTTGTGATAGCTTGAGACCCTCTTTGCTTCTAGTGATTCTCATTCCTAGAATCTGCCTTGCTTCTCCAAGGTCTTTCATCGCAAACTCTTCCGAGAGTTTCGTCTTCAAGCTATTGATCTCATGCAAGTCTGCTCCTATTATTAGCATGTCATCCACATATAGGAGCAATATCAAGTAGGACTCTTCAAGCCTCTTGAAGTAACAACAGTGGTCAGCTTCACACCTCAAGAAACCGACGCCTTTTATAAAGCTGTCAAACCTTTTATACCACTGTCTTGGAGCTTGTTTCAAACCGTACAAACTCCTCTTAAGCTTGCAAACAAGGCTTTCCTTTCCTTTGACCTCAAAGCCTTCGGGTTGCTTCATATAAATTTCTTCATCCCAAATCACCGTGAAGAAATGCCGTCTTTACATCCATCTGCTGAAGATGCAAATCCTCCTTTGCTACCAGTCCAAGAACCGTTCTAATGGTCACCAACTTGACTACTGGAGAAAAGATTTCAGTGTAGTCAACGCCTTCTTTTTGTTGAAATCCTTTCACAACAAGCCTCGCCTTATAGCGCGTACTCCCATCAGGTTCTTCTTTTATTCGGTAGACCCACTTGTTATGCAATGCCTTTTTCTCCTTAGGCAAATCTGCTAACTCCCACGTGTGATTTGATAACAGCGAATCCATCTCGTCGTTCATTGCAAGCTCCCACTTGATCGACTCATCAACTTGCATAGCCTCCTCATAACATTCAGGCTCGCCTCTATTTGTGAGCAGAATATAGTTGAGCGATTGAGAAAATCTTACAGGCTTTCTGATGATTCTACTTGACCGTCGTAACTCCATGATAGGTGTATATGGGACCACTTCAGAATCATCACTCTCTTCAGCCTCACCACTCTCGTCTTGAGAGATTTCTTCTTCTGCTGTTGGGGTATCCTGTGGCAACCCTGGTGTCAGGATATCATCTAAGTCAACAGCTCCAGGCTCTTTCCTCTCTGAGCCTTCTCTTAGCTTATCCTTGTACAACGCTTCTTCGTTGAACACAACATTCTTGCTGCGGATGATCTTCCGATTTTCATCATCCCAAAACCGGTAACCAAACTCCGTGTCACCATAACTGATGAAGTAACACTTCTTAGACTTCGAGTCAAGTTTACTTCTTGCAGCATCGTCAATGTGAACATAAGCTAAGCATCCAAACACCTTTAGATAAGAAAGGTTTACTTTCTTTCCACTCCAAGCTTCTTCAGGGATCTTAAATCCCAATGGCACAGACGGTCCTCTGTTGATTAAGTAGGCTGCAGTATTGATTGCATCTGCCCAAAACGTCTTTGGCAATCCACAGTGCAATCTCATGCTCGTTGCACGCTCGTTCAAGGTTCGGTTCATCCTTTCCGCTATTCCATTTTGTTGAGGCGTTCCAGGAATAGTCTTCTCCATCTTGATTCCGTTATCAGTGCAGTATCTTTTGAATTTGCCGCTGATATACTCACCACCATTATCAGACCTTTGACACTTCAACTTGAGATTTGTCTCAACCTCAACCATGGTTTTCCATCTCTTGAAAACCGAGAACACTTCATATTTGTTCTTCATGAAGTAGACCCACACCTTTCTTGTGGAGTCATCGATAAAGGTCACATAGTAGCACGAACCACCCAGCGATGCAACAGGAGCGGGTCCCCACACGTCAGTGTGCACCAACTCTAACTTCTCAGACTTTGGCTCTCTTCCTCCTTTCAAGAAACTAACTCGTTTCTGCTTTCCAAGGACACAACTTTCGCACATCTGATGATCCACCGTCTTCAGATCTGGAAGAGCACCATTTGCCACCATGAGTTTCATCCCCTTCTCACTCATGTGCCCTAATCTGCAATGCCACAACTTGGTTTGTTTGGCATCCTCGACAACAGCAACAGTGTCTTGATAGCTCGTCGTCATATAGAGAGTGCCTCTTTTATGACCTCTAGCAACCACCATGGAACCTTTCTTGACTCTCCAGGCTCCACCACCAAAGTTGACACCGTGCCCCGTGTCATCAAGTTGACCTACCGAGATTAGATTTCTCATCAACTTTGGCACATGTCTAACCTTCGTAATCTTCCACACACGTCCATCTGACATCTTCAGGTTGATATCTCCAATGCCAACTATGTCCAAAGGTAATCCATCAGCGAGATATACCTTTCCGTAATTTCCAGCAACATAATTCTCCATAATGTTGTGGTGCGGTGTGGTGTGAAATGACGCTCCTGAGTCAAGCACCCATGAATCTATTGGGCTTTTGACATAGGAGATTGACGCTTTGGTGTTATTTCCAGCTGCATCACGAGCTTCACTTTTCCTCGGGGAATCAACAGACACTACCAATGCGTCAGCGATTTCACGTGTCACTGCATTGGCTCTGCCTCTAGTGTTGTCTTCCTTCTTAGGTGGTGCCCGGCAATTCTTCTTAATGTGGCCTGTCTTTCCACAATTCCAGCACTCAGTAGGCTGTCTGAACTTGGACTGACCCCGTCCACTCCTTGACTTCGATCTGCCATAACTCCGGTTACTTCTATCTGGGTTTCTCCCTCGGTTTTCCACGTTGAAAGCAGAGCTCGTTGATGCTTCCCCAGAGTCTATCCTTCGAACTTCCTCGGCAAGGATACGATCTCTAACATCATTGAATTTGAGCTTTTGAGTACCCACAGAATTACTAACCGCTGCCCGCATTGGCTCCCAACTATTTGGCAGAGATGCCAACAAAATCAGTGCTCGCACTTCATCTTCAAACTCGATTTCAACGGATGACAGTTGGTTGACAATCGTGTTGAACTCGTTCACATGTGCGACAACCAGGCCACCTTCTTCCATCTTCAAATGAAAGAGCTTCTTCATGAGAAATACCTTATTATTTGCTGAAGGTTTCTCATACATATCCGAGAGAACTTTCATGAGCCCTTTCGTGGTCTTCTCCTTCGCAACGTTGTGAGCAACGTTCTTCGACAGTGTTAGCCTTATAACACCCAGAACTTGTCTGTCAAGGAGCTCCCACTCAGCCTGATCCATCTTCTTAGGCTTCTTGCTCAGTGGTTGATGAAGCTTCCGTCCGTACAGATAATCTTCAATTTGCATTCTCCAAAATGCATAGTCTGTACCATCAAATTTCCCGATACCGTGTGCTGAACCGTCTTCGCCTCCCATCGTTTCTGAAACCACCGTGTTTAAAACACCTCCGTCGGCTGATCGGCATAGACCGATGGCGGTAGCAGAGTGTCGCCCGACGTTGTCTGACTAAGCGCGATCGATGTTGAAGGATCTCCGTCGATCGACGCTTGACTTCAAGAGTCCATATTCTCTTAAAAAGGTACTTGTGTCATTAGGCACATGAAAACAATAGGTTAACAACAGTAAAATTAAAAATCTAGCTATACTCTAAACTAAATATAATGGCAAGAAAGAGTCCCCGGCAACGACGCCGAATTTGATGTAGCTTTTATTATGCACTCTCAAATTAACCTTATTAGCTACTTTACTCCCTCAAATAATAGGTTCAGTGTAGTACTTAGGGATCAAATTCACATGGACTCTAAGATCACACAATAAATTTGTTGTTTCGAAATAAAGCTAGATGAAAGTATAGATTTATGAGAGGTGAATCAAGGATTGGTTTGGTTTGTAAAGATTAATAAGAAGGATTATACTTAGAGGAACTCTTAGGTAGACTAGGCAATTCAAACTAATGACCTATTATGGGTTTTAGTGAAGCTCATGTTATGAACTCAAACATAGGGTTTAGGGTTTAGAGTAAGTCGCTATCGTGAGTCTTAACGAAGTGTCGATCGACAGCCACTGTGTGGCATCGATTGGCGCTAATTCTAAACAGATATG
>CAJHQP010008137.1:0-28514 GCA_905132765.1 Moricandia arvensis
AAGAAAAAGTATAATTAACGAATAATTTTTTTTTTCGAATATTCAAATAAACCCCTAAACAATAGATTCATATCCGCGTGATTACATGATAAAAAGTAGTGAGGTGTCTTCGAATTCAAGTTGTTTAGCAACACCATCACATGATTAATAAATGAATGAGACTCAAGTATATACTGATTATTCTTTCTAAGAGTCAATAATTTAAATATTTATTTTCAAAAAATAATACATAATGTATTATTCTATATTATTGGCTTTGTTGTTCTATAATTTAAAAGTGAACCTTCTAAGAATTGCTCTTACATTTTTAAAAATTGCACATGCTCTGAAACAAAAATGTATCAACATGAGTCTAGAAGTTGACAAAAGTATGGACTGGCCTGTGTCTAGAAGTCTTAAAGTGCATTCATATTCCATTTCAGTATCAACATTTTCAGAAACTACGTTTAAATGATCTGTGAACCATTGACGAAAATCTATTGTATGAAACTAAACTTTTGTAAGCCAATTTGCACGACATCGAGAATTTTACTAGAGGAACTTACACGTTAGCAACAAGACAATTTAAATCGTTTTATCACATTAATTGTCTTCTTCATCTAAAGAAAGAATTCTACAGTAGTATTTTCCTGAAAGAATTCTAGTCTTTTGAACAAGGATTCTAGTATTCCCAAAATATTTATTGTTCCCAGATTATGTATTTACTTTTCAAGATTTGGTATCAGGCTTTCTTGAAATTTCAGATTATAGAACCATTACACCTAGGTCCAGCTATTGTTTCCAGATTATGTATTTTAACCGATTTGAAAAATATATATAAAGTTTAAATATAACATGTTAATTTCTTGAATTTTATAAATTCTATTTTTTCAAATTGAATTTTTATTTACTTGATTATTTGTTTTAAATAAATTCAAAGTCACTGTGAAGCTATATTCAATTAAAACATGATTTGAAGTAATATTTAAATATCACAAACAATTATTATATACATTTACTTAGGAAGTTAAAATCAGTAATTCAATAGTGCATAATTTTAATTAGATTTCCAAATCCATATAAAATATATATGTATAAATAATCTACTAAAAAAATCTAATATGATACTAAGCAATCCTACAAAATCACTTGCTTTTCTTCAACTACACACACTTTTTCTTTATTTTCTTGCAATTAAACAATAGGTAGCAAGATTTTTTCATTAATTTACAATTTTATGCTTTCATTTTATTGATGTATAAATATATAGATTTATGTAGATCAAATTACATGCATATTTCACTCTTTTACCCTACACCATTCTTCTGTATTAATAATTTTTAATTCAATGGATATAAAAGCTCTACATCTAAAACTTCAAGAGATGAGACAATCTTTCTTTGATGAGGTAGTATAAATGTCTATTGAACGCATAACATTCCGGTTTATTTTCAGTTAAAAAACAAACAATCCGATAAATTTACATTTTAATATCTACTGATAGCGTCACCATTAGCTATTTGTTAAACATAACAATATTGAAAAGTTACCGTTGAAAATATCGAAAAGCGTTTCATCGTTTATTAGAAATTTGTCTAAATTTTCTGAAATATATTGACGCAGGGCTACCTCGATTGTCAGTATACTCACATAGAAGCATTGGAAAAAGACTCAAGCCCTTATTTTATTGTAGAAATAATAACTCTCTATTTCAGAGATTCCCCTAATGTTATTGCTGCTTTGGAACATGAATTGTGAGTCTCCTAACTCTTTGCATATCAAAATCCGCTTGATATATCCATGGAATGCATCAATATCGATTTTTATATAAGGTTCAAAGTAAATGGAGAGTTTGATATGTGTATATTTGTGTGTAAATTCTGTAAAACCTATATCTCTAGTTAAGAGTAGATGCACAACTGCATGATATAGGACACAACTCTACGTATTTTTTTAATACAAAGTAAAACAAATCTTGTTTTAAGTTTCTATAACATCTCTTTCTACTTATGTTTGGGTTTCTATATTTGTATATCAATGGAACATGTTGAAAAAGGTGGAATTTTCAATTCAAAATCATTTGACAATAGCTTGACGCAATGTAGGCACTCATATTTTCTATAGTGTTGGTCCATTCACTAGACTTTTTTAATTAATATATGGTTCATTTGATCTTGGCTATTGGCTATGATTTGGTACTTATTTAAAGTTATGTTGGTTATTTTTGGAACAGGAAGAAGAGCCAATAGAGCTACTTAATATTACCAAATGCATTAATCGGTTAAAAAGCAGCAGTGCCAGGCTAGTGTGTTTTATTTGCAATATGGTTTTAAAACTAAATAAAATTAACACTGAAATATAATTGCTGAGTTTTTTCTCTCTCAGCATCGGCCGCCATTAAAGTTAACAATGAACTTGACAAGGCAAACATACTTCTCCAAGCTGGCAACATAAAAGGGTAAGTACGTTCTTTTCATTTTGATTATTCAGTTATTTTACATATCTTTTTCAAAAAAGAAGAAGTTATTTTTACATATCGAAGCTGTTTGTTTTATTTGCATAATTTCATAAATAATATTTTCACCTTGAAGATTGAAAGAAGCAGTGCGTGATATTAAGAAGGAGCACAGTGAACTCCGCGCAAAATTTGAGACATATTTTCAGGTATATAAAATCGCAAATTAAAATGATTCTTGCAACAGATGGTTCATATGTTCGAATTATGCGATAGTCAACTAAAATAAACTTTCATATATATGATTCGGAACTGGATCTAGTTCTTAGCTTATTCATTTTTTGCTAGTTGATGAGACAAGCTGGTCCAACAGAACAAGCTGTGAACTCAAGCTAAACACATGCATGTAAGCCATGTAGTTTTGTTTGCAAGACAAGCATTCCACCATGTTTTTACCAAAAAAGAAAACATTCCAAACCCAATCATTGATCAAATCAGTTATAATTATTGTAATAATTTTGGAATGTTATATTTTGTCAAATTTTTATATATGTTACCTTGTTTTTTGATATATAATAAATTCTTTATTTATTTCCATTAGATAACAATTTAAAACTGAATTTAGTGATATTTGGCATTGGGATACACATGATTGGTTGCGAATCCCAGACATGGATATTTGAAAAAAAATAATTAAAAAACTTTAATAACTCAAAATTTAATTTGGAAATATACTTTTATACTGTAAATATTTATATAGCATGATATATAAGAGTTGTAATACGAATTTTTTATTATTATTTGAATTTTGGATCATTAACCGGTTACACATGCTGTTTTTACAAAATGGCATACAGTACAAAACTACAAATATTTAGGACAAAGTTACTTTTGAGTGAAAAACAATTAATATCATTTTTCGTTTCTATCTCACAATTTTTTTTTTACAAATTTTCAAATTACCCACCCCAAAAGGCTGGATCAATCATTCCAAGTAAATTTTTTTTTTAAAAAAATAACGCAAATGCATTCGATTAGTGGTCAGAAGCAACGGTGACAACGTAAACTAATGGTTCCGTTAAATCACCGTTAGTTTGCGCTGTAATCACCACATCGACGCTTTCACTGCACGTAAGCTTTCTAGCTCTCGTTGCTTCTCCCTCCCAATCTGTAGTAGCCACGACATAAAGCATCATAGCAGCACAGCATATCTGTGCCGCGAGAAGACCTATCCAAAGCCCGCAAAATCCATACCCGGCCCAAAACGTTAGCCCAACAGCTACAGGCGTTCCGACAAGGTAAAACGCACCCAGGTTTATGTTGGCAGCTTTAGACGGCCGAGCCGTGCCTCTAACAACCCCGCAACTTACTGTCTGAGGGCAGTTCCCGAGCTCGCAGAGCCCGAGGATCGGCAGTGCAGCCGCGGTTAGTTGGATGATGTCAAAATCTTTGGTGAAAATCCGTCCCCATACGTCGCTTACTCCCCAAGCAAACGCAGAGGCAGTCATACCCATTACACCCGCAAAGGTAACCGCCACAATGGCTGATAACCTAGCCGTGTTTGGTCGGTTTGACCCAAGTTCGTTACCAACACGAGTGGAGACTGCATGCCCTAGAGACGATGGGAAAATGTAAAGCAACGACGTCGTTTGGATAAGAATGCCCATAGCTGCCACTGGAGTTTGAGGGTTTATGAGTAAGCCACAAAGAACGGTCATGATCTCGTACCACCACCACTCTAGACATACTCCCACGCAGCTTGGTATTGCTAGACTAACCAGTGGGCCCCAGTCTTTGAAACATTCTGAGCTAGGGCGGGTCCATGTTGGCTCGTGTAGACCTTTGACCCAAACGTGAGCCACAAGGAAGATGACAACAAAGAGATTTGAAGCGGCTGCGGCCATTGAAACACCGATGAAACCAAGTCCAAGGTAAGAAACGAGGAGAAAGTTCATTGGTATGTGGAAGATGGTGCCGGCGAGTGTTGCGATAGTTAGTGGACTTGTGATACCTTGTGCTCGAAGGTATATACGGAGAGGGTTAAGAATAGAGTTGGTGAGCAAATCAGGAATAGTCCATAGGATATATGTTTGAGCCAAAGATGCAATACTTGGATCTTGATGGAGAGAGATCATGATCTTCCCAAGGTTGAGCCATAGAGCAACGATTAAAAGGGAGCTAGTGAGCAAGAAAAGAACAGTTCTTTGAAGAGTCAGTGAGAGGAGTTTTGGCTTGCCAGCTCCAAAGGCTTGAGAACATAGTGGGTCCATGCCGAGTGCAAGGCCTGCAAGAACTGAGTATCCAGTAATGTTGGCAAAGGCAATGGCCAAGGAGCCACTAGCAAGCTCGAGTTCGCCGATGTGACCGAGGAAGAGCATGGAGATGGCTGAACGAGCGTAGAGGATGAGTGCGGCGAGGATGCTTGGGAAGGCTAAGGAGAAGAGAGACCTTGCTTCTGTTTTAAGCTCAGAGATTGTTGGGACAATGTGGTTAGGGTTTTGCTTTTCTAGGTCTCTCTTCGATAGAAGACTTGTGTGACTGGTGATGTTAGAGGTTTCCATTGCTCTTGTGAAATGAAACACAAGGCGAGTTTTGAGTTAGTAGATAATATAATTTGAAGATGTCTGTAACATAGCTTTTCTGGTTCTATATATAGTAGAGATCGAATTAAACCTGAACATGTCTACGTCTAAACAAGAAAGGTTAATATAATATATGCAGTGGGACTTTTTCAATTAAAATAAAAAGTCAAATAGTTATTTAATTGAGAAAAGTTATGAATAGCCCCTATTTGATATATTATTTTATATTTGAAAATATGTATGTTCTTGTTTTAATAATATTTTATTGAATTAAGTATTCATTTATTAATAATAGCAATTCTAATTAATGATGAAGAGCTGTGTTTTTTTCATTAAAAAAAAACTGAAATGAATTAATTTTAAGAATTGCATCTTTTCATTACAAAAAAATTATATCTTTTCATAAAAAAAAACTTAATAATATTTGTTTTAAAAGTTGTGCCTTTTAGTTTTTATTTTGCTCATAGTCATCTTACAATACTAAAAGTTGAATAAGATCAACTCTCAGCATGTCCACGTCATCTTAAAAAATCAACGAGTGCAAATATAACTAAATGCCACGTCATCTTAATAAAGCAACAAGACTTTTCATGTACTACTTACGCTGAATCCATAGAGCTTCATCTTTTCGTCTTCCACCAACCTGTAATTCTTCCTAAGATAAGATATTTTTCCTCTTCCAAATCAGTCAAAACAAATATCTTGAATTCAATCGATAGTCATCGGCGGTTTCGATCTTTTCCTACTTTAACATATGCTATATGGAATCTGAAACAACTTATTATATTAATAATCCCCCTCACCATCCGATTTATATCGTCTCTGAATCCAAGAGAACTAGGTTGGTAAGAATTTCAATATTATTTTGTTTCAGAAAAGCTCAACTTTTTATATGATTTTTTAGTTTTTTTTTTTTGCAAGATCCACCAATCGTCCAAAATCACTCGAAGATCATGTAATTGTCCTCATCTTCATACTTGAATGTTTCATTATGTATTGTTTTGGTCATCTAAAATTTAATTTATTCAGATACAATGAGATTTGTGTATGTAAGCTCCTGGTAATCTAACGTCTTAATTAAAAGTATGTTTTTATATATATATATATATATATATATATATATATATATGAGATATAGTGAATGCATTAGATATTCATGCCCCTTTGCTCTTTTGTCTATAAGACGGCCACGAAGAGAGAATGATTCACCCAAGATTTTGCGATGGTATGTTTATAGATTGATCCTCAGCTACGAATTTCATAGAGGAATATGTATTAGTTTGCATCTTAAGGTGGTTGTGCTTTTTTATTTCTTTTTGTACCTCAGTGTAAGTATTTGCTTTGTCATAAAAACCCTACAACCTAACTTTACTTTTTTTTCTTGCTATCTAATGTAGTGGATGCAAAGGATTTGTAGATCCAGATTGAATTCATAAGCTCGTGAAAAGGATGCGCAAAAGAGTATAATTAACATGATGACATATATATGAACTTAAATATGGCATAAATGCCCAAGTTCTCTATCTACAAGGTAATACGCTATATGTAGTTACACTACGATCAGAAAATAACTAAGATTCTTATTTTCATGTTTGGTTCTCTCTTATACTGGTTGAAGTTGATGATGATTCACCTGAATCGAAAACAAAATGAGCTGGATGGCCAAACTGAGTTCTTTGCTCCTCTTATCATGTTCTAAGAATTGTATTGATAAGCACCATAAAATATCTTGATCTGATGTGAAAATATAGTTGGCTTGGAGTAAATGCCCTTTTTATGTGTAACAAAGAATAAAGAAGACAAAGAAGGTTGTTGAGAGATACAAGGACTGAGAGCTTACTAATGAGATGCACCCAATTTGTTTAAGGACTGCTCGATGTATCTTATGTGCTCTCATAATCAAAATTATGAGATCCTACTGGATAGGCTGAGAGTTTAGGTACGTTTTGCTTCTTTTATGTGCACTCAGAATCAAAATTATGTAACCAATTAAGAGTTTATTTCTATTTGTTGCAGCTTTGAAACTCTAAGGAGGTGACAACAAAGGAGTACAATGAGTTTTACAGATTTTTAAATGAGTATTTGGACCCACTGGCATCAACTCACTTCACAAAGGAGGTATGTTGGAGGGAAAACATCAGTTGGAATATGTTACCTGAGGTGAACTTCTTGAGCATATATGTAGCACAATAAGACTCATTAAGGATGAGGTGAGCTTGGCGTTTAGAGATGAGACTTTATATGTTGTTCATATCTAGCATTAATTTCAGAGTTGAGTTATATATTGTCTAATGTAGTTTTAGCAAAAAAGATTGTAGATATTGTATCTGTAGTACCTAGCATAGGAAGCAAATGAGGTATGCTATCTATTTTTTCTATAGTTTGTAACTTTCTTACTTTTAGTCTCAAAATTTTGTGCTCATCTTTTTTGTGAGGCAATATACCTTTTCCAGAAGGTTATATCAAGAGACAGCTATTGCCATGATGTAGTAAGAAATTACTTATGGAATTCTTCTTAGCCCTCGCAGACTTACTGAACCTTTGTTTATCATTCCTATAGTCACATTATTTTTTAGCATAGAAACAAGAGTTGGGGAAATTGGATAATACTTTTTTTATAATCAGGTTTGGATTCAATCATATACCTTTGGGCTTTCCATTTTGGGTGAAAATAATTGTGTTTGGGAAAAGGGTAATAACACCTTTATTTAAAACTCATCTATGTTTTTTAAGTGATTGTATGAGTCCTATGGGATCATCATTCTCTGTGTAACCTTAACTTTTTATTAATTAATCAACTCCAAGTAACCACAAAATGAACACAAGAAGTCATTGAGAATGTTTTTGATTTCCAGATTAAGATTCTTTTTTTGTAACACTTTCAGATTAAGCTAAAACTCAAAAGAAACATGAACAAGTTAGTTGTTTTACACCAATAACTAAATACCTCTGAAATCAAAAGAACCAACAAGCCTTAAAAATTGATTTTTATATAATCCATCAATAAAAAATTATTTCGAATAGTTTCTGAATATATTAAAATTAAGTTTTTAATAAAGGGATTTCATTTTAAATAAGTTTACAAGGAAGCAATAAAAACCATATTACAAAAGAAATGGAGAGAAGGATGAAAGATTGATAGCAAGATTATAACCAGAAAATAGCGAGGATGGTCACCGGTAGAGTTATACCATGAAGAGGCCAGTAGGATTAGAATTGGGTTTTAATTTTTGGTTTATTCACTTATAAGCCATAACAACACAAGTTTTTCTCCTCACTAAAATAACTAACCAAAAAATATAGAATTAGAACGTTGTAACATATCATGCAAAAGATTGCAACAATTAGAAGATATAAATATATATATATATATATATATATATAATTATTTTTTAAAAATTGAATAATTAATAATTATATGATAGTAAATACTTAAAAATAAAATAAAATAGTAATAGAATTTATGTATAGTGTCAATATTTTAAAACTCGAATTAGACAATGAACCAGATTATTCCAGGACCATGGGATCATTGGATCTACTATTTTTAAATAATAGATCGATATTAATAAATTATGTTATACTTATATACTAATATAATATTATTTATCATCAAAAATATAAGATAATATCAGAAAATCATGTTTTATTTTAAAATTTTATTGAAAATTTTATTTTCAATCAAAGTTTTTAATTACATCAAAAAAAATTATTTAACTAACATATTAATATCAAACTAGGACTTTGACCAAAAAATTAAGATAAAAATAATTAAATGACGATCGTTAAAAAACATTTGAATATAAAAGAAAATTTTAAGTCTAAAAAATTAAAGTTTTTTTTAATTGTTACCTCCAGCCTATCATATATATATCATTAGATTTTCATCTTTATTTATAATATTATACCAAATAAGTTTGTGTAAATGTCAATTAAGGTTAGAGCATCATTATTTTGTTTCTCCCAATACTAACTCCATCTTAAGATGTTAAATAATTAACTTAAGAGTCTAAAATAATAGTGGAAGTATGTTTTTACTCTATCATACAAATAATATTGTAAGGTTATATATTTTCTACACAGTACCAATGATATCTGTATATGTATAATGCACATAATCTATCCAACATACTTTTATGTAGTATCTAAACATGGGATCACTCATAATTAAATCTTCTACGGATATTTAATCTGAATCACACAAATTATATATTTATAAATGAAATTTAAGAGGAATTTAATATGCATGAAAATTTTAAAATAACATTTTGAAAATTAATTTCATAGACAAAGAACCGCGCGTAGCGCGGTAAAATCTCTAGTTCACATAAACATTTAAAATAAAGTTAATGTATTAACATGAAAAGTTACATCTATTAAAATTTTATAGCAAAGTTGTAAGTATTAACGTGAAATGTTCGCACACTTTCAGACATGAAATATTCTCACTCCTCTGAACACGAAATGTCTCGGACACAATATTTTTGCACCCCAGACACAAAATTTTCGTACCCCTTTGAACACGTAATGTTCGCACCTCTTCTTTGAACACGAAATTTTCGCACCCCTTCGGACACGAAATGTTCGCACCTCTTCAGACAAAAAATGCTCGCACCTCTACACACGAAATGTTCTCACCTCTTTGGCCACAAAATGTTTGTACCTATTGGGTGACGATCTGTTTGCACCTCTTGGACATGAAATGTTTGCACCTCTTCGGACACGAAATGTTCTCACCTCTTCGGTAACGAAATGTTCGCACCTTTTGGGTGATGATCTATTCGCACCTCTTCGGCCACAACATATTTGCACCCCTTAGGTGATGATCCATTCACACCATTTGGGTAACGAATCGTTTGCACCTCTTCGGTGATGATTTGTTCACACCCTTTGCTGACAACCTGTTATCACCCATTGGTGACGATCCGTTCGAACTTATTTGGTCATGATATATTCGCACCTTTTTAGTGATAGTATATTCACACCTCTTTGGTCACGACACGTTCGTACCTATTTGGTTTATACACGTTCACACCTCTCCGAAATATCATAAGGTTATTAATGTTTGCTAAAGTAACTATAACTTTATAGAAGTGATCTTAAAAAATATTTGGTATTTTTTTCGATTTAGTATTTAAGATATGTGTCTAAATATGTAACTATGTAAATACTCTGAATTTTTTTGTAATCACATAACACGTAAACAAACGTGTAGATGGTATGGATACGTGCCTTTACGGTACATGTTGGCAAAAAATTTTTTTTGACATGTCTATATATTGTAAATTTATAAGGAAGAGGTACGTACATGTTTTGTTTGTGGGAAATTTAAAGAACTTAAGAAAAGACACTAAAGATTAGTATTTTTTCTGGTTAAAGTTGAAAAGAATAACAACCTAAATGCGTAATATGCATTATGAAAGTTTGTCTATTAATTCACCTAAATAGATTTATTTTAAGGTAGTGATTTCGTGGATAAAGTTTTTGTTGTGGTGAAACTAGTAGAACATTAATTAAATAATTCAATAAAAATTTGTGGATAGATGCATATGTTCTAGAATTTTATTTGTGTGTGCCTAAAATGTTGCATACTAAATTCTAGACTTATAGATAATTGCTTATGAAATATCACAATTTAGGATGCCAAGAGGTGTCAAGTAAAAAAAGTTTGAAAGTATTAACCTATTATGAAAATGTTCAATAGTTAATTTTATTGAAAATATATAATTGTTTACTACGAAAGAATTTAGTGAAAATATATAATTTTTTAAATGAAATGAATTTGCTGTTGGTAAATATAATTACTAGTGAAGAACCAATGTCATTTTGGTGATGAATCATTATAATTTTTGTTGATTTTAATATTTGGTGATAAACCATTATAATTTTAATGTTAACCGTTACAACTTGTAGCTAACTATAGCAGTGTTTCGTTATCAACCATTGGAATGTTTAGTTTCAGTCATTACAATCCTTGCCTATTAGCCATTACAACACATTGGCTAACTACATCGTGAATCTTTTCTCTTTTGGGTTTCCGACAATCTCATATCCAAAATTTATCAATATCAGGCTTGTGTTCGTTCTCATTTGTTTGAGATTTCTCCAATAGTGAGCGAACTCATTAACGATTTTCGCCAAGCAATGTATATAGATAAAACTGTTTGACACAATCAATAATAATAATGGTACTTTTATTGTTGTGAGTATTATAAAGTCAATACTCACTTCGTTCCATAATGTTAGATGTTTTAACTAAAACACACAAAAATTAAGAAACTTATTTAAAATAATGATATTATCAATAATATAAGTTCAAATTGAGTTAACCAATCATAGATTATATAATAAAATATTATTAGTCAACCAATGTTCAATCAAATTAAATTGTCTAAAAATAATAAAATAATTTTTTACATAACAAAATATCTTATTTAAAAAACATCAAATCTTCTTTCAAACATCTAAAATTATGGAAAGATATGAGTAATACTCATATATACACATGAGCTAGTCATCTATATATATACAATACTCCATATGTTTCATTATAATTATCACTTTAGGTTTTTGCACACGGATTAAGAAAACAATTAATTTTGCATCTTTTCTATATAAAAACACAATTACCTATACACCTAACCATTTTTCAACCAATAGAAAATAAACAGCAGCATAAAATTAATAAATTTTGCATCGAAAGTCGAAAATGACACTTATTTTGTAACAAAAAAAATTCTCTAAAATGACACTTAATATGAAACGGATAGAGTATCTTTTATAGATATGCTATATTATCTCATGTTCAGGCAAGATATATACTTTATTGTGATCATCTTAATTACTAATTTTAATTTCTTTTAATATATGCATATTTCCTTTTAATTTAAGTATACGTTCTTATACATATTATTAATATATACGTATTTTATTTTTTTAGTTACATCTATGTTTTCATACTTGATGAAGTGTGATCGATAACCTTAACATATATCACCATCATAAGATGATACATCCTCTCACTAAATTCCGAATTCAAGATCCTTCATGTAGCTTTTGTTCCTTGAACATATATTCATCTTGCCTTTTGGTGATCCCCTCTTCACGATATACCATTTGGATTTATTTCACTGAGCTAGAACCAACACTAATAAGAAGATGAACGAAGAATATCATCTGGAGTAAGTAATCCACGTTAGAGGTAGATGAAAGACATTAGAAGTTTTGTTGTCAACAGTAACTACCTTATAATCTTATATATGTTGTTATTAACGAATAGTCGTTGCAAATTTTATTTAGTTTCTACGAGAGTTGGAGTAACTGGTACTTGTTACATGGATTTGAATTTGTCTCAATAGAACCTGTCAATCTTTTTTTTGTTACCTATAATATAACCTGTCATTCTTAGGAGTGTCAAAGCTGTCTTTTTTTTTGTTATTATCTTCTCTTGCTTCAAACACCAGCCATGTCTTTGGATACATATTATACATCACTGATGATGCTATCCCAAGATCAGTTGGTGTTGACTTTTTTTTTAATTTCATTTTACAAAGGTTTGACTTTTAGTGGTTGCGTTTGACATTTTAAATATATTGTTAATACTACACTTCCTCCATTTTACAAAAAAAAAACAAATTGACGGGAAGCAATTTGTGTGTGTGTGCACCCGCATATATATGCTCTCAAATAATACCCAAAAGTATAGTTACTTTATAAGTTAGTAACTGATGATAGTGTTAAGTTATTTTCTTCTGATAATAGTGTTAATTTAAGAGACTAGCATTTACTTGGTGAAAAAAACAAAGCTAAAATATTTAACAGCATTTGTATGTTATTGGCATTTTCTAAGCCTTTAAGCATTTGGCTTATTTTAACCTACGTATAAATACTTAAAATTAGGTTACTGTTCATGACTTATTCTCAAAGAGACGTGCTTTTGGATTAAAGCCTATTCCGCAAACCGCTTAAACATGCTTATTTAAGAGAGGTCCTTCTAATAGTTGTTCGCTCTTGCCATTTTTCTGTAATTTAATTATCTTCTCCATCTTGTGAAATCCATATCTACGTACGACATTTAGAGTCTACGGTACTAGACTACTAGTAAATAATCTTTCTTGTGTATTCAAGCAATGTTATACGGATCATAATACAGTACCAACGTGTTATCTGATCATCATTTCACCTTGTAGATGTTTACTTTTTTATAAGAAGCAATAAACTATTGAAGTGGTTGTGCACAACACAATGATTTAGTAAAAGGCTTAATTAGCTTCTTAAGTGGATATAAATATTTATTAACAAAAATTTGTCAAATTTTGACATTTGTCCTAATTAAGAAAAGATAAATGCAACCCTATCGTGAGTTCGTCATGAGCACAGAACATATTATTTTATGCCTGCGGAAATGATTTCCATATATAATAACATAATTATATAAAGGATTCTCTATTTTTTTAGCTCAACAATCACAATATAAATATATGTATATACCCACTCATGCAATATGACAACTCGCAAAGGTACGTAAAACCAACTTGTGGTAAGAAAATCTAAAAATAACATATAGACTCCATGTATATAATATAATATATTCCACCTATAGTATTTTGACATTTCAAATTATTAAACTATGCTGAATACAATCATGGAGACGAGAAAAAACGCAAGGGAAAGAGATATAGTACAGGTCATGTGGAGAAGTATCGTGACAGATATTAGGAGACCAATTCTTATATATGTAGTGCTCATGTTATGGGATGCAACATCACAACTCGGGCCAAGATGAACATGATCCATGCCGCTGAGTTTTACTTATGCCTTATCGATATTCATAACACAGTAGATGATCATGAGCAGAGCTTCATGTGAAAGAATTTGAGCATTGATTGGATGTAAAGAGATGTTAATTTGATAAACCCTTTTCAACCATTTTAAGACTCCTTATCATTCTAGTGAATACATTTAATATAATCTTTTACAAAGTATATATTATTTCATACAATTAACATAAATCAAAGAAAAATGGTTTTTGATTAAATATTTTACAGTTTTAGCGAGAAAACTCGATTTTACGGTTTTGGCGGAAAAAACTCGATTAAGGTTTTTGAGGGAAACCTCAATTTTACTTTTTTTGCGGGAAAACTAAATTTTACGGTTTTTGCGGAAAAACTTGATTTTACGGTTTTGGTAGGAAAACTCGATTTTACGGTTTTTTTGCATAAAACTCGATTTTGCGATTTTCGCGAAAAAACTCGATTTTGTGATTTTGGCCGGAAAAAATTGAATTTGTGGATTTGGCAGGAAAACCTGATTTTGCGGTTTTGGCGGAAAACTCGATTTTGTGGTTTTGGCGGGAAAACTCGATTTTACGGTTTTGACGGAAAAGCTTGATTTTGTAGTTTTGGCGGAAAAATTCGATTTTGTGGTTTTGCGGGAAAACTCGATTTACAATTTTGGCGGAAAAACTCGATTTTGCGGTTTCGGCGAGAAAACTCGATTTTTTAGTTTTCGTGGAAAATACTTGATTTTCGGTTTTGACGGGAAAACTCGATTTTGTGTTTTGGCGGAAAAACTCGGTTTTTCAATTTTGACGGGAAATTTTACCTTTTCGAGTTTGGTGGAAAACTCGTTTTGGTGAAAAACTCAATTTGGCAAATAAATTTATTTTTGAATTTTGACGGAAAGCTTTGTTTTCACAATTTTAACGAAAAAATTCAATTTTTGCAGTTTTGGAATGAAAATTCATTTTTGAAGTTTTAACCCTACACCAAAATATTGTAATTTACAAAAAAAAACTTTACACCAAAATATTGTTGTTTACAAAAAAAAACATCTAATAGGGTCCAAACTATGTCAAAACATTTTATTTTTTTAACTCATTCTTAAAACTAGTCCTATATACTTTCTAAGTAATATAGTAGCATTAAGATCTTAAATAATTTAGATAAGACCAACCTTAGATTTCAGAACCCTATATAACATCCCTAGTTAAATCGATGCTATTTTGAATTTCCTTTTTGTTGGATTGGGACTTGTAAATTTCCACAATAAAGCATGAAGTTCACCTTAACAAATCCAAAACTTGACTACGTCTGCAACAACTTGAGATCCAAGAGTGAATAACTCACCATCCAACATTGAAGATTCTAGGACTTCTACATCCACGGATTTTTCTACGCTGTGTTTGAGCTCACTCCAGAGCTTGTTTTCTGGAAACATAACAAAAACTTAAGTTAACAATATGTCGTCCCCGTAACATATCCCTCTTTAGCTTCCAAATTCATTATCTCACAGTTGTACACCAGTTGATACCTAGTGTAGCTATTAAAGTCGAAGCTCAACTGATACGGGGTTTACTAACTAAATGGTTCAAATAGGTCCAACATCAATAAGTAAATTAAGGAGGATTTTATATTATTTTCTAAAAAACAATTTCAGGTGCTGAACAGTTTCAGCTTCTTTGCTCAACATGAATCATGCTCATTTGAGGTTTCAGCTTGTTGAATTTGTGAAAGTCCATGTCCAACTATCTATTGTCCGATTAGTACGATATTGTTTATTTTGGACAAAAGTGACAAGTCCACATGAATTTACTTTTGAATTATTTCTCAAAAAAGCTTGTACTAATTAGAGTTTAACATCTGTTTATACATTAGACACTTTTTATCTAAATTTCCAATTTAAGATTTTGTTTGATCTCTCACACTGCTGCTTGTATATTGGTAACTCGTGAAAAACTGATGATAAAAAACATTCACAGTTACCAAAATCTAAGCGGAATCAATGCGCTTCATCCCCTTTAGTGGTAAAGAGCTTAAAACTAACTCACTTCTTCGAAGTGTGTGAGTTTGAAATTTTCTTCCCAATCTCTATCCGCCTGACCCGATCATAACCTTTACCATCTGTCTCTACAAACCTGGAACGGAAAAAAAACATAAAAAGACTGAGCCTTGTAAACAGAGCTCTTAAGGTTACACTTACAGGAAAGCTTCGTACCTGTAGTAAGAGAGCTTGTACACAAGGCAGTTCAACATTGTTGGCGTGGCCTCAGAAGCAATCCGGTATTGACCATCTCTCTTTGGAAAAGAAATTAATAGGTAAGCAGGTTCAGATTCGACGTCTTTAGAACCATTGAGCCATCACAGCTTGTTGCTAGAAAATGAAAAAAAAAAAAAAATTGAAGTACCAGATAATCAGCTTCCTTTATATGAGGAAAGACGCCTCCTCCCATACGTACCATCCACAGAAACTTGTTAATATCATCACTTGAGTAACCAATAACACCTGATGTAGTGATTGTCATGCCGCCTTTTCTGGAGATGACATTGCAGTGCCAACAGTTGCAATCTGAGTATTGTTCCAGGTGTTGTTGTCAACGATGACAGTTCTGTTAGCCATAGCTGTCGTCTGATAACCATAGTGCCACCTAAATGATTTTGTTTTCGAAAACTAAACTCAGGCAACTTTATATATCAAATACAGCTTTTACCTTTAAGAAAGTAGGGTTACTAGGTTCTAAGAAGGGACTTGTTATTGTTATAAAAAAAAAACTTACTTTGTCATCCACGTCAGTGTTATGGCTTAACCATGAGTAAGATTCTCTGAAATCAACAAAGACATGTAGGCCATCGTGCGATTGAGATGTCAAAAGTTCAAAACTACTGATGGAGCTGAGTATGCTTCTGCAGCTGCCCAAACACTATGAATCTACAAAAAAGGTATGCATCTAAAAGTGTTATCATTTGTACTTTGTGGTCACAGCTACTTATAAAAGATTGGATCAGAACTAACTGTTCAAAGAAAGTCTGCATACCACATAGAAAGCCCCCAATATTATAAGGAAGAAGAAGCGCAACTATAGAGGTTTCAAGAGGTAAAACAAGAGCCTTTTTCTTCGCAATCTTGGACTTACCAGAAGGTTTATCAGCAGGATTTGTAGACGTCTTGTTGTTTGCCTAACAGTCAAATCACATCTTATTTTTTTCCAGAATTTGGATACCACAGATGATTCATCAGAGAGAATAAAGTGGAGATAGAAGCAATGTTCAAGAAATTACTAGGCCATATGTGCTTTATAGAGAACTGCCTAGCGACTAGACAGTTATTCGGATCTAGATTTATTTTATATATATATATATGATATTTATAAAAACTAATTTTAGAAATTTTAAAAAATAAAACATTGCCTAAAAGAATACCAAAGACTCTTAAACAAAACGCTCTAACTCACAACGATCCTTCTCGTACGAGACTGCCTAGCCTATCATCTTAATGAACTCCGTCTTACAATCATATATTTAGAAAGCACACACCTTAATAAGAAATGGAGAGTGTATGACAGCGTCTAGGCATGTCTCCTTACCAGTCTATAGCATCAAATACACTATGCATATTACATATACAACTAGATCTTATCGCATCTGTACTAGCATTACAGTACATGATTGCATGTCCGAGCATTATGCAGATAAACTCTCTTGAGTGACAGAGGATAAAGTGCTAAGTATGACTACTACTACATGTCAGAGAAAACTATCCATCATAAGCACGAATAATAGTACATAACAGCCATTAGTATCAAACACAGAGTGTACCAGCAACTCGCTTTAGCGAGCTGAGACATGCCTGCACAACGAAGTGATATCATAACACTCTTCTGAATGATAGACATCGTAGTCCTTCAATTCTGCTACCACGGCGATGATGATATGAAAACGTACTAATTCATATAGTCATACACTACTAAAAAGTTTTCAGACACAGATATAGTAGGCTATTTAGCATATGTGCGCAGGTACAATATGTTCCTCAACTTCACAGAACGTACACTAAATGCCGTCTGATCACAATCTCAAACCACTAACTCATCTCATTCCAACTATTACTACATGCTCACTGTGTGAAACACTGAGATGTCACCACCAGATATATATATTAACATATACTTCACATATACAAAATCATTACAACATTTCACCAAGAGTGTATGCAACCCAGCACACAATACATCATATACCCTAATCTACACTATCACTATAATGTAACACTACGCATCTCAGTAATTAGCTATCATTGCTCGCACTTTCTAACACACGACAATCAAGCCACAGAAGTGAGAGACTGACCCTAATACATAATGAGAAGGCCTACTGTAAGCATATACTGCGTCGAGGAACATGTAATAGCTAAAGAACTGCACAGGACACAAGATCCAGTCACACAGACACATATAATGTCCAGACTAGTTCAACAATGCTCGAACCTCTCAACCTATCTACTATACTCTTCATCCATCAGCATATACTCAGCGTGCCGTGCATCTAACAATGTATTGACTAGTCCAAGAGATAACTCTATCGCACTATAAGCTCATCTTCACGCTAATGGCACTTCAGATCTTCTACGTGGATATACTAGGTCTCATCGATTTCCTACGTGCCTGCTTCCCTAATCATTAGCAGAGAGTACACTCCTGAAATCTATATGCCAATGAAGGTTGTGAATGCTAACGCCATATCTTGTCCCTTCTTCTTCAAATCTCCTCTTTTGAATTTCAGTAGTTGTTTTTCGCCCCTCACAATCGTCTCTCTGTAATTTGAGATTTTTTGCCCATTTTCCATTTAGGGTTTATTTTTGTTGTGTAAGAAGTGACATGTCGGGTCTTGATTAATTCACGATACTAGTTCTTATCGTAAAACCAGTATAGAGTGCATATTATGAGACTTACTGAATCTTCTTTCAAAGTTTCATATATATCTAATCATTTGACTGACATTTATGTGTAGCGAGAGTACCACTAAGAAATCAGTCTTCGATCTTTATGATATCACTGCTGTATCTAAATTTATACGTATCGTACAAGCTCTAACCAATTAATTCCTCCCACAATTGAATAGAGGAAACCAAGCTACTATATACCCTAATTACGTAAAAATTTAACATCTATTAACTATGTCCAATTAAGTATGCTAGCACTTGCCTAGTCATGCACGGAGCCCTAACTTCTTTTGCACTGGAGAGTATATATATGCTATATTTTTACAAATATATATCCGAATGGAGTACACACCTAGATATATCTCCAATACCCTTTACATTATTAACCAGAGAATAATATAGAATGGCGGATTCTGTATAGTTATATATAAGCAGACAACCTTGGTTAGAGTTGCCCATTGACATAGAAGTGCAGTAAAATACTTTCGATCATGTTGAGAGAGCACAAACAGCTCATCTACTGTATCATACCGAATAGTGTTTGTCATTAAATTATCGAGAGACTCGTGTATAAAGAGATAAAAGAAATCGTAAATTATATCTATACAATATAGAAAACAATATTCAAATACACTAGCATCAAACCGTACATAAAATATTGCTTAAGTCCAGTGAATACATCTCACATACCAATATATTCACATAAAAATCTCAACATATACATAATATCTAACTATATCGCTAGTGAAATTTTTTTTTAAGGTAAAACAGTATTATCTATCATACAATACTAAGAGATTAAGATTACATCTAGATGTTATTGTTTTAAATAAGATAATATAAACCTAAAAATCACTATAGTTAAGATTTATCATAGATCATATCATAGAGTTTTACTGAGAGCACACTACTGTGATATATCAAAGGCCCAAAAAATGTAAGAGTAGTATCGTGCAAGTGTTGTGATTATATATCATCTCGACATTAAAACTCTAAGTGAGTGCAAGTTATAACTACTAAAATATAAATATATACTAATAAATATAGAACACCAAGAAGATATATGAATATGTGAGTAAGTTACTGCTAATCAATACTATTATTCCTTAATGATTATAGCTTTTAGAAATGCTCTATTTCATAATTAGTTCCTTATTTGGATTTATATTTAACGAAATAACACATGCACATAAGTCATAAACTGTGCGTTAATTTATATCAGAAGACTAAGGGTTCATGTAATCGATTAATAGAGTGAGGTGCTATCTTGTAAACCTCTAGTATGCACGATCGTTCAATTGGTTTAATGAACAGTGAGCTATATAAATTCTCTAAGTAATAGAATTACGAATTCAATCTCCGACATAGATTAGCGTGTTTCTTACTCACGAATGATATTATATTTAGAGAAAGCCACTAACTTCTGAGAAAGTTCTCATCGAAGCTCTATTATGAGATGGAGACCCGCAGAAACAATGAAAAGTATACACGAATCTGAATGACCAATTATCAATCTTATTAAAGTTACCATCTATATTCTTAACATATAAATATGTATGATGAATGCGCTTCCTACGAACCTCAAATTCACGCACAAATCTAGCTAAACCAATCAGTGTAAAAAGAAGACGACACTGTAGATTTCTAGAATACGAGATATAATCACTCCGAGAGCAAGTTAATGAGTAGCGAGGAGCACACTATAGCCCCTAAGAAGGTCACAGCATCACATATCTAAGAACGCTCGAGAGAGAGAGACCTATCACACGACACTTCGGTAGCAGGCCAGTAATGCTCGTCTCCTGTCTTACATTCGAGAAGTGCTATATCCTGGAGAGTTACTCCAGTCCGGCTACAAATTGACTCCTCAATTTAATCCCGATGCTACTCTCATTACTCGAGCCTCACGCTATTTCAGAGCAGAGCTATACCACTGAGCACATACACTAATCTTCTTATCAATGAGTGCTCACCTAAGCACGTATGAATCTGCTTGAGAGCAATATACAACAAATATGTCCTCATATTGGCGTCCAATACTCTAAATACTGCTAGAATGCATCTGTACAGAATGATCTGTGAGTATGTCAATGATAGTGTGAGACTCTCCGATGTGCCGATATGCACTACCATATCTAGATTCGAGGATTCTTAGTTGTGTGTGCATCATGAAACTATATACTAACTCTGGCAGTCTGTGGTAATGATTTCTGTCGATGTTTCATTCCGATCCTAATCTTAATCATTCTGCGCCAATAGGATTTATAGAGAACATGCACTCTCTAAAGACTTACTTGCGCTGTGGTCAGACTACTTCGCTAGGAGAATCCATTAGTGAAAACCAAACTTGTTAAGAAGTTTCTTAATGATTAACCACCTAGTAAATATATTCTCTATCTCCGCTCTAAGCCCACGACTCTGCTAGGCAAGACTAGACTCGTTATATCAAGATCCTGCACACATATATACGAGAGGACAACAAGACTTGAATTACTATAATTCTTGTGCTATCGATATAGAATAGAAGAGTTGTCATTAACCTTTCCCCAAAAGCCATAACTCTGTATCAGTCTTGCACTTATGCTATTTATTGTAACTGCGTGATTGATCTATTTACACTACGCAATCAATAGGACGTAGAACCACAATGGAAAAGACTCTGAGTCTTTCCAACACATATTTCTAACTTATCGAGCGCGACACACGAATTGGGAATGATGCGTGAGATCTTTCTACACCGGATATAGAGCACGATTGTTCAGAGAGAAGTTAGTCAGAAAAAGAGTTAGCACGTCTTGTCTGAACAGCGTCAAGCTTGATTTACCAATAACTGCAAAGGACGACCAAGCAACGCAAGAGTACACATATGAGTCAAGCATCACTAGACTCACATAGATGATCACTGTGCAACCATACCTTAGCTTCTTTTGTCGTCAACACATGCACGAGGATTGCAGTCGCATCCCATCAAAGCACTGCGAATCCATTACTCTTTTGTCATTGCAGTCTCTCTGCTCTCCAGCAGACTGTAGAGGCGAGACGTGAGAGTAAAATCACCTTGATAGTGAACATGAATGAACATAGAGAAGGTAGCCAACGGATATGCACTGCTTATAGGACGAGAGACACCTGAAACTCTATTGTTCGATAAGAACTATGAATTCTTAACATGAGAGCGAGATAATCAAACTATTCTGATGTTTCAGTGAGCTCTACTGACACTATCACAAGACTCACTTGCAGATCATACGAAGCTCAGATATCGAGAAGCTAATGTACCTATTAGCACAAAGATGCATAGTATAACCATCTGTGACAGGACACAATATGTATGTATTTCAGTTCTGTCAAAACTATACAGCAACTTAAACTCCCATAGGAAGTACAAAGAGTAGTACTCGATCGGCAGATAAACATCAATAGTACACAGCAGTGGAGAGTGAGCGAAACGAATACCTTCATTGAAACCGGTCGAGACTGCATGAAATCCTCTTTGTGATAATAGATACAGACGAGATGCGGTAATGACATACTTATGCATACGCACGACTGAAGCACAGATATTATAAGTGCTAATCGGAGTGAAAAACAGCAAGAACGTACGAACACGAATGTGAATATGCCAGACATAGAATGACAGTTGTTGGAGACATTTCCAAAAGATCTGTGACTTTTCAACTATATGAGATGCACGAATGCATGAAAACAGAGAGTAGACTACTAGTATCCTCAAAGCTCTATAGTATGTAATGACTTTGCTCATAGCTTTTGTGACGAGTGCGATCGAGGTAAAAGAGAGCAATATCACACGCAAAGCAACACGTACAGAGAGTAAGATGACATTAGCAAGCAGCCGAAACGTTCTGTGTCGACGCGTGTGTGAGAGAGAGTAGTTATAATGTCTCACTTCTACACCAATGTGCGAGTCATCACGATAGACTATAGAGGATCGAGTGAGTGAAGCCATATATGTTCATTGTACTTCAGTATCATGAAGAAGCCAACAATATATTGACGTAACGTGACATGTCTACATTGTGATTACCAAATAGAGAAGACAGTGTCTGAGAGAAAGCTGTAGACAATGAGACACAGCCTTTCAGATACGATGCATGTATGTGGGAACAGACTCCATTGAAACTAAATGCAGTTTGATCACAATCGATTCACGCGTCTGAGAGATCAAACTACAGACGATTTGCTGTGCTATAGCCAAGCTACTCCTGCTCTGAGCTGTAATAGCTATGTGCACAAAGTACTACTGAATCTATCTTCCTCTCTCAACTTCCTATCTAAATACCCATACAAGCCAAAATATAGTTCTCTATCCTGTTATCAAGCACGAGATAATGTCGTTATGAGTGAGGCATCAGCAACTTGTGCGCTCGCAATAATATATTTGTTATATAGATACTTAGAGTCTAGTGTATTATGAAAACATCGATCTTATATAATTGTTCAAGACTCTGCGTTGAGAGCAAATATACAGTGTGATACATATGCAAAGACCTTACGACACTCTGATTCTAGCGGTGGTATTATGAGTTAATACCACTCGTAGAACGTGTTAGATATCTTATCTGATGGAGAGTGTGAGAAAATGAGCCAGTCTACGACACACACTTTCGTTAGATATAGCGACTCTATATACGCACTCTGAACAAATTGTGCAACCTTATTGGCTAATTTGTAACAGTCTGGAAGTGGTAAGAACGACATAGCTAAGAGTGAAGTCACAAGTTATAGAGAATGCAGCCATGGAAAAAGGGAAAAGTTCATGCTCAGACAGTTCCAGCTCTCAGAAAGGAACATTGCAACATTAAACAGAATTAAAACGTTGAGTTAACAAACTCCATAGTCTAAGTTTAGCTTTGGTATTGTGTTTTGTTCTCCAGAGGCTTTCACATGCCTTGCGTTTTCCTTCTTCATCTTTTTCTGTGCAAGAAAGGTGACCTCATGGGAGGAAAAGGGAAAAATCTTTAATGCTGGCAGGACAGGAGAAAACCATGCAATCCCTTTTTTTGGCAGTTTCATTGAAATACTTTTTGACTGGCCTTTGTGAAGTTTTAGGTCCGACAAGAACATATAATGGCGATATGGGGGATGTATTGGTAGAGAGATATCTGGTTGCCTGCGTGAGTTCTAGTAGTGACCTATTAGTGAAGTTATGTGAAGGTTAAGATGAGAGATGGTTTGCAAAGTGCTGTACACTTTGGCTGTGATATGTTATGAGTTGATTCATATGAAATGTAGTTTAATCATAGATGCAGAGAGTAACAAATGTGAGGATAATCCTCTTAACATTTCTGGTAAGTAAACCAGCTAAAATCCTCAAATGATGATTGATTATACTTTGTTTATTGCAGTAAGTTTTGAATGCACAGAAATGTGCTAGCCTAGATTGCCTCGATTAACAGGTTAAGTATTGAACCAGATGTGGTGGTTTATTTACACCACACGCGAATTGGAATGACGCGAGTAAAGAACCCCGCTACTGGTCCAAGAGGATGGACATTGCAATTAAAAGAACGCCTTCATCTGTTACATTGGCGCTCATTTTCATTTGGTTTATTTAAGCAGACCACAAGCTCGGTCTGAATGCCTTAGTCAAGGATGAAAAAGTAAACAGCCGACAAAGATGAATGACATTGGATCGCGAGGGTGATTCAAAGTCAGCGGCAAAGGCGCTTCGCATGATTCTTGGATTATGTTGAATTAGAGAATACAGTGAAGCGATCTCTCTGGTTACACCGTTTACCCTTCTCTGCCCCTTTTTCAAAATCATTTTGCTTCTTTCAATCTCCTCGGTCTCCTTCTCTTTCATCTTTGTTTCTCGTGTTCTCTCACTCTTGGCTTATCCTTTAATTTCTGAGTCTTCTTCGTTCTCCTCCTTTACCATTTTCTCACTCCTTCCTCTGTGTTCCTTCAATTTGAGGCTTCTTCATTGTTACCGCCCACGCCCCTGATCCCATTCAAGGTCATGTCTCTTTCCTTTCAAGCGTTGTGATCTGCGTTTCTTTATGCACTTCGTCTCATTGTTTGATTTATGGTACATGATTTCACGAAAAGCGACTTCATTGAGCTGGCAATGAAGTCTGGTCACTTCAACGAGCTGCCTTCCATAAACGAGCTTCAAAGACAAGTGCTTGCGACAATCAGGCATAGGACGCAGCAGAGCTACATGCCGCAAGTAGTAGTATGTGTTCAAGCCTAGGTCAAGTCAAGGTGCCAATCTCGTGATGGCACGCTAGCAAGACAGCAGCCAATGTGATCTTGTGCCGAGCCAATCGCATGAACTTCTTGCCCAGCCACCAAAATCAAACGCCTGAGCATGATCAAATCTTTGTTGCTCAACTGTGGAGTGCCTCACACCACACCTTCTCTCCATCCAGCAATCATATGGTGATCGTCAACCATTGTACAACGCTGAGCATAACACGGAGAGCTACAACTCTTGGTCGCTATGGAGCTGTAGCGCTGGACATCATAGCATTGATTTAGCAAAGATCTTCTAAACGAAACCCATCAATGGCCATAGTGCTTTGGTGGTGCAGCCCACTGAGATAGTGAGCTTCACTTGGTACTCAGGCAATGACGTCACGTTGCTCCCACCAATTGTGTCCTTTCGGACCGACCACCGGAGGCACCGGAAGGGGTCGGGTGCGCAGCTGCAGTGTATCGCTCTCTAGCTTCGGCGTCTGTTGATAGACTGGCGCCGCTCAAAATTATCAGCTTATGCAGGTGATAATAACATATCAAACAGTCTGGGTTTACTCTGCGCTCTGATATCTGTGTGTACTCACTTGATACTAATCATTGGGGCCCAAAACAGCTCTGTGATAAGAACCCCATAAAAGCATGCGATTGACCACAAGTTACAAGAGCAGTGGGAGTTGAGAGGAAAGACAGAGAAGTAGGCCTAAGGACTGTATGTTCTAGAGTAGTTGTAGATGGGAAGGTGGCTTCGCCACCCCTGCACTCAGAAGCAAAGCATTATACAGACCCTTGCCTGGTCAGTCATTTGCAGCCTTAGTTTCCAAAAACCATTATATGCGTACTTGCAACGAGTAAGAAAGCCTCAGTGGATGAGATTCAGCAACGATCCTCAACTGACTGAAGAGAATAATATGGAAGCAATCGAGGCGGACACCTTTGATGGAACGTTTTGGAAATACATTCAAAGTCATAGAGAGCAGCATTATGGTACGAGGCTGGCTCATTGGAAACACAAGGGGAAGATGAAATTACTTGAGGAGACACGATTTGGGCAGATCGCGGGTTGTTGGTCAGGGTTTTAATATGCAATAGTATTAATGCTTGGTTAGTATGAGATAAGCACTTGAAAAACAAGGTTACGATCCCTCCAAGACACAATAACCATGGAAGTCTCTGGAAGTTTTAACCCCAAAAGTGTTCAAGTGGTATGACTAACCTAATGAATAAAGTGACTCCAACAAGGGAAATAATCATGATGGGATTGCACTTGAACATATCCCTGATGCTGAGATCGACGAAATTACACAAGCAAACCATCAAAAAAGAGATACAGTCGTGCTCCCTTGATTTGCTTCCTTTTATCATAAGCTAAAAGCTGAATCGAGCCTTGACTAGTTGACACATGAAAGAGAAGAATGAAACTATTACAACCTTTTAGTATAATGTGTTGTAGCAAAAAGTTGGTAAGCATATGAGGCAGAAGATTAAAAAGAACCGTAAACATTTGACAAAGCGCTAGGATGGCATACAAATCTTACACACCAAATGCGTACTATCTTGGTGGAGCCACTATACCCTCAGAGTTCCAAATACACGTCCAGGTCAGCCAGCGCGAAAGCCTGTGGTATGAGCAGAGAAATAAATAGTTTTCATATCAAAAGAGACAAGACCACCACAGAGCATATATTATACAAAGGATGGATGCTGACGAACATCTTGCGCCAGAGGATTGCCACAATGAAGCGGATGAAGCAACAGCATCGTGCAAGTTGATCTCTAAACTCCACAGAAGCACCAAAGGCCCCGAGAGCATGGAGGACATGCCTATCCCGCAACCCTATATTCTGCCCCATACACCTATGTATAAGAAATGAGAACACAGCACAAGGAAGACAAAGGATGCACACAGGATTTACTAACATGACAGTGGTGACGTCAGGGGATATGAGTATTGGACAGATGAATCTGTTGAAGACCCATGCGGTCGCAGCGGAGAGGTTGTGAGATTCCTTGGCCGTCAACATAGCGATGCAAATGGAGTAAAAGGCTTGCGGCGAATGAATAGTAACCCATTGTGCTTCAACAAAGCAGTCAACTTGAGGCTATGGCATTGACTTCGAGTGCTCTCTCTCTGTCCGAGTTGATGCGGTTCGAAGCCCTGAATGAAATGAATTAAATTTAGCCTAAAAACCAAAACTGATACTTAAAGCTGAGGTTTTTTGCGGGGAGGATAAAGGACCTTAGTGAGTTCAGAGGATTAGTGTGGGGAAGAAGCGCCATCAAGATGATGAGAGATGTTGAAGCTAACAAATTTAGCAGCATCTACAATTGGTAGCGAGCCCCAGTTCATTACGTTAGAGGACGATCATGATCTATAAATTAAGCAGAGATACAGATGAGATTTAAGTATTTTGATTTTTCGTTAGGAGATGGAGAAGAGAAGCGTAGAAGTAATAGAAGTACCTTTGAGAGTCGAAGTAGTCCCAGAACCTTGAGCGTGGCGGGAAGAAGAGCGTGAGGAAGATTAAGGCGGCGAGAGAGTGTAGTGTTGAAGGAGAAGCAGATAGTTCAGCGCTGCACGGAAGCGGAGCTGGTTGAAGCAAGCAAGTGTCGTGGAATGCCGTCCGGTTGACTTGGCCGCTCAAGAAGGAACAAGAAGGAAGGAGCATGACACGCAAGCTCGAGAGGCATCGCACTTAATCTCATTCATTTAAATGTCCCGGGTCGCTTAAAACAAACAACTATTAGGATTTATTATTTTTTGTTATAAGGAAACACCAATAGTGATGTTTTAGGGTTAAGTTGTGAACAAGGTTTATATTTAAATAAAAAGGCTATTGGTTGGAGATGATGACTAAGCAAAACAACTTTTTTTCTAATATTGTCTAAATAAAAAAATATTGTTGTACGAATTATTCCGTAAAAATATCTTTATTTTTTATATAGTTTTTCACATTTAGATTTATTTATCATGGCTCACATTATCTAACGAGTCGCATAGCACGAACAAAAAATTATGTGCCTATAGATAAATCTTATCATCTAAAATTTGTGTCACAATTATAATCCAACTAGTCCCTCAATAATTAAGTAAGAGAAATCAAAATGAACTAAGAAAACAATGCATGTTTACCTTTGTCAAAAGATTCATTGCTCTTTATTTTTCGTGTTTAGGTGTATCATTTGATAATTTAGACCATCATTATTGGCTAGTCCGTTAGCAAAGCGGTTCTAGGAACAGTGAAAAGGACCCGTCCTTAACTGGTTTCAAAGATAAAGAGCTAAAGCGACGTCTCTTATATTTAAAGAGACGCCTCCTTAAGCTTTTGTCCTTTGAAAGTTAAGACCCGGGTGTCCTCTAACAGACTAGCTCCTAAGAACCCTTTCTGGAAGGAGGGACTTTGACCAATAATGGGCTCTGGGGTAGGCTTGCTGTTTTTGGATACCGAATTCCAACGATGATCGAAATCAAACTTAAAAGTTTGATTACCCGGATGGATTCTAAACTGGTCTGTTGGATGCATCGCATATTGACGCAAAAATTAATTTTTGTAGATTATTAATGC
>CAJHQP010008138.1:0-28513 GCA_905132765.1 Moricandia arvensis
AGGGGATGCCGATCAAAGAATATGTAGATTATATATCTTTCACATACAAGTAAGGTATTATAACTACGACAATATCGCCTACCTTACATAATACGCCCTTAGCAACAGAGTAACGGTCAGGACATCGATCGATGAAAGGGTATACAGTTCATTTCTTCTTGTAAGACATCTCCTATGCGAGTCAGCCTTTGGTAACATCTCTCACGATGGTCAATGCCCGCTTTGAGGTGAGATTAATTCGTCCATCACCGCACCGTTATAAGGATCAAATGATATGAAACAGAGAACTCTCACTTTATACTCAAAGAAGCGGCGACTCTAATCAACACAAGGTTCTGAGATAGCTATGAGTGTTCTCATATGCCTAGGCATGATGATTAAGCGGAGAACGCGAGATCAGATCTATGAATTTAGAACATGGACTCTCTTTTCCCTGCAAACTCTGGAGTCGAAGAAGCTTGTATGACATGGCAGAGTCATCTCCTTGCTTCGTAACTGAACATCGCGTTCTGATGAGTGCGAGAATTACGAAGTAACTAAGAAGGGAGAGTCTAGAGATCCTTGCTCTGTACGACCTTCCTCTCTTTGTATGCTCGCTCACTTCATCAGTCTCAGGAAGGAGAGATACCACCCAAGTTAGGACGTGGCTCAGAAAGCATAAGGCTACCGGTATCTTATTCATAGGACTTTAGAATCATCCTAGGATACGACAATACGTGTCGTATTCCGATAAATGTCGGAATCCTCAATACTATTTTTAGCTTATGCCCTATCGGTAGAAAGTGAGCGATGAGGAAGACGCGGAGTATAGGGAGTGTTTGTGAGCTATGATTTTCGCTAGTCATATGATCACTATACACGTGGGGGATGAGAAGGAACAAAGGATCCAACACCATATTACACTTAGAAAGTTTTGACTAGGTAGATATAAAAACTCAACTCTATAATCAGTCCCATAGAATACTAACGGTGTAGAGAGATACCTGATCTAACATAAGATAGATCGGAAGCACAGAGAATCGTCATCATCACATGAGAGCTAGTGAGCTGGAGGAGGAAAAATACTTTAACATAGGCATCAATACAGAGTTGTTGCCACCTTCTGAGAAAACCGATTTACAATCTAAAACCTCAGATTTGAAATGAGAAGTTATCTCGTAATCATTTATATCATTTGGAGTAGTAAGATATGTCTGATGTTATCAAGATAAGGCTCTAAAGCGGTCAAGATCCTACAAAGATGGTAAAGAGAATCTTCAGATAAAGACTAGTATAGGACTAATAGTCCGGTTTTCTAGTTTTAATCTACCAATTTTCTGCTTGCCAGCATGTGTGCTCACCTTCTCAGATCACTGCGCTCACATAGATCCGCAATGCCACGAGAATTAATGTAGCTACGTAAAGTATTATGATTCTCTTATATGATCAAGCGGAGCTTGCACTAAAACTAGACCATAGGATGTCAAGAAAGTGTAAACAACACCGATGAGATGCCGAACGCGACCTCTACTACGAACGGCTCACTTTGTGATCACATCACCACTAGAAATGCAGAAAGAGACTGCAAAACTGTCTGCTCTGTCCATCAGAGCTGAATCCTATTAAAGAATCCCATTGATCTAATCCAGTCGGGCTCTGAGCCTAGACAAACATATGTTAAAACTGCACTATAGTCAATGAAATGTGACTGTCGGGGATAATCATTCTCTCCTCCGAGTGTTAATATCAATGGCTTTCAGTCCTAGAACACCCGCAGGAGTAGCCATTCATAGAGTGTCAGCGACATCCTGCTTATGACAAAACTGATGAGAGCAACACGACTCTGTCGAGAGTCCCCGTAGTGAACAGGTCATATCGGACCGCACGATTCGACGCTCACCGGTGAATCAGTCAAGAGAATAGGTACACTGTTGGACGAGAGGACAAGTAATAACTTGAAGATATTCTTCATGCTGTCTCTGAGTCAGTAGAGCGTCAGTCACTTCGCTGATTCAGTAGTTTGGAGAAATTCCAGCTCACATACCAGGCTCCGATCTCTAGCCAATGCGGGTAAAATTGCAGGTTTCTATTGAAGGAGATAAGGCGTCCATATTGCTATCGAACTAGTATCACGGCTTGAACAGCACCTCTCACTTGCACCTAATACGACAGACTCAGTACACCTATAAAGAGTGGATCGCCAGCCCTAGGAACAAGCGGATGATCGTATGATTCAAAGAGCTCGACGAAAGTTATAAGAGCAATCAGCGGTGGCTAAAGCCGCGGAGTTTATAAGTCTACGCGAATTCGCTTGTAAGTATCATCTAGAGTGCCATGCGTACGATCATGGACACACCAACTCTCTATAACTTACGTCTCGAACTCTTGACCTCTTCGTGTTACTTGGTTATTTATGTATACCTACAAAGATCAAATCTACTAAAAATACCTTAACATGAGACATCAACTAGAGAAGGAAGACCATGGGGTGATCATTATAATTAGTTATTGCCTTACGATCCATCTTTCCTGCTACACACAAGAAATTGATAACATATACTAGCATATATCCATATGGCAGTAATTTAAAAAGCATGATTTCTAGTTTTATCTATAAATGAAGCATGAGAAACTCTAAAACGAGCTTTCTCTTTTATTGTTTTGTAGAACTAAGCACGAATGACTTACACAAAATACCCTAAAGAGATAGTTGACATATTTACAGAGTATTTGGTATACATGCTATTCGAGTATCTTCATTGGACAAGTTGGGGCAGACACGTCATGATATTCATGCACCAACTTAAGGAAAATGTAGGACTGGAGTTATTGTAAATATTTTAGTGTTCATATATTTCTTATTTTATCTTATAGTTTTTGTTCGTTGTACATATACAATTGTAAAAGCATACTAACTTACGTTAAGCCGTTCTATTCACATTTGACAATGCTACAGACACTACAAAACTTTCAGCAGAGAGAATGGGCATAGAAAATCACTAAACGTTCGATAACTGGAAAATAGTAGCTAGGGATCAAAGTATTCCTGAATGATGATATTGGGGTATTTATTAAATTTTTGGGCCATTGGAAGGGTATCTTCTAAAATATGAATTTAAATGTTTGGATCAAGATCACTCCTTCTTAGAGTACAATTATTCAAAGGTGCTTAATAAAAAATATAATTAATATTTAAGTGGACCTCATAAAATTAAGCCATTAGTTCTTAAATGCCAAAATAAAAATTCATTTTGCTTAGACTTTACACTGTTTGATGATCCCCACTAACATGTGATGGCTTGCTATTGGTATCGTTTTAATGATTCTTTTTTAAATTGAGTACCGAAAAAAAAACACCCAAATGAAGTTTTCAGGGGTTAATGGTGCTTCTTATGGGCTTTGTTATAGTTTATCCGGAATGTTATATTATAGGTTAACCATAAAAAAAATAAAGGCTTTGAAAGAGATGGGGTTTGGTTAAAAAAACCTCGTGTTCTTGTCATTGTTGAGCACGCAAAGAATTTTATTTAGTTTGTTTTACAAAACGGATCACGATGTGCGTTATTTTATATCGTTAACATTAATGTTGTTATTCATTTTGGTGCAGTAAAATATGTCGACATTGTCCCAATAAAACCGAAGAATGATCCAATACGACAGTCAAGAACAAATTATGTTAAAGTATCTTAAGACGCAAGTTCCGAATAGATCAAATGCATCTTTCTTAGATTTAACTAGATATTTCATTTTTCAAGACTATGTTATTTAAACATACAACTGACAAATTATTATATTAAGTTTCAAACTAAATCTTTTGTGAATTCAATATTTCTGCAAATAATACAACCGTGGAAGATTTTTTAAACAGAATGATCAGTACTAGTGTTAACTTAGAGAGATCTAAGAGCATCTCCATCGCTATATACTCTCGTTCATATCATAAAATAACTGAAATAGAAGAAAAAAAAGAAAAAAAAATGTAAGAAATTTTATGCAAAAGAAACTTTGAGATACAATTCAGATACATTCTATAAGTGGTTCTTTAAAAACATTAACTTTTGGAAAATTCTGCTTTATGAACAAAAAAAAAGTCTTTCACAAAACAAGAAAAAGTACAAGCGATAATAAACATTGCAATTTTAAACAAAAAATGCCTAAAATGCATAACTTCTTATTGGATTTATTAATGATTTAGTATTTATAATTAGTCATTTGTATTTTGATTAACATAAATTGGACCACTGCCCAAAACATTTCAATGAATCCACGCTGTAATTTAATAAACTAAGAGCATCATTATCCATTCCTATTTTTTTCTTTTTTTTTCTTTTTTTTACTAATTAAAAAAAATAATTAAAAAAAATGAATTAATTATGGGTCGCTACATGTCAGTGGAGTCCGTGAACAGTATAAGAAACCCTCCAAAAATGGTTTTTATTTAATAGTTTTAAGAAGAGGTTTTTACACTGTTCATAGGCTTCACATGTCAGTGGACCCGCGAACAGTGCAAGAACCCCCTTAAGAAACTTGGCATAATGATGCTCTAAGTCATTATTTATGTTGGTTATACTCTACTAATTAAATTGGAATAGCGAAATACAATAATGTAAAACAACAATACGTGGGTCACAAGAAACGGAGACTGATTGTCAAGAACGCGGACACGTAGCTTTCTTTTCCAGTAAAACACTTAAAAGGTATTATTCCAAGTTTAATAATAATTTTAATGTCCCTCAATTTTTATTTTGTTTTTATCATATTTATTATTGGCCTCTACTGTATACATATATGTACCTACCTTTTCCGTATATTTGTACGAGTAGTTCGTTTGAAATGAATCAGTCTTGTTATTGTTTTTCCTTATGATTTTTTTTATTTACCCTATTTTAAAGTTGTTTTTGCTAATAACCCCGTATCATTTAAAGTTCAAAGTAGTATCTTAATCTTGTAGTATTAACATGACAAGAAAATATTATTAACATACCATTGTCTGAACCTGTTTGTGTATATGCCATTGATCTCTTGATTCATTCAACCAATTTTTTTTGAGGAAATGATTTAATTTAATGAATTATTGGAATGTAAAAGAAACTAGATTTTGACCCGCGCTTACAAAGCGCGGGTTTTGATTTTTATTTTTATTTTTAAAATTATTTAATAATATTTGTAAACCAACAGTTTTAAATATTTTTAGGTTCTTACAAACTTACATGGACCTTGAATGATCCTACTCGACACCGTCCGTATATTCATGTAAAACCATTTTGAACCCCAACATTCAGAAAGACCGAATTGTAGTCGATGGGTACTTAGATGACCATGACTAACACCCGCATGAGTGTTATAGTAAATTGTAATATATAACATATATAATTGTGTTTGGTTTTATATGTGTTTTATATGTTTGAAATTGTTCATATTTTATTATTGTTTGATCTATTAGAAAATAAAATTTATGTAATATTCAATTATTTCATATAAATACTATTTTTTTATTTTAGATTTTTGTTGAAATAAGAAAAAATGTATAACTAACAAATTAATATGGTTGTCTAACACAGAAAATATATGATCTGTTAAGAAAATCCAAGTAATATATGTTATAAGTAGAAACTAAAAGAACAAAAAATATAATTATAAGTATGAAATAATAAAAGAATTAACGTAATCTAAGTAATATAAGTATGAAATAATATAAGTAATCTAGATTTTAGTTTCAATTGATTGATGGATTTTCTTTTATTTTGTGGGTTGTAATTTGGAAATAAAAAATATTGTTAACGTAAGGGTTAGATTTTTGGATATATCTTGTTAATATTATGCTTGTTTTTGAATTTATTCGGTTAGATAAAAAATTATTAAGTCAGCCCGTAAATAAAATTTCTTTTAAATTATTCAATGGCACAGAATGGTAAATAAGAAGAAAAATAAGGGTGAAGTTTTATGGGTACTACAGTTTTAATAAGATAGATTTATTGTAAATGTAAAGGCTAAGTTTGTAAATAAAAGAAATTATTTTTAATACTGCTAATCCATGTATCAAACAATCCTCACTATCCATGTTTCCAAACAAAATCCTAAAGTAACTTCTACTTTAATAATATAGATGTTTCACTTTGATTCGAACGTTGGGCTATGTAGGCCTGGGACGTATTATCCGGGATCCGGATTTGATCCGAGATCCGTCCCGGATCCGCTCCGAAAATAGGATATCCGGAGTGTCCGGATCCGAATCCGGATAGTAAAATTTTGGATCCGTCCAAACCGGATCCAAATCCGGATATCTTAATTTTTAAGTCCGGATATCCGGATCCGGATCCGTGTTTTTAAAATATATTAAATTTTTAATTTTATTAATAATTATATTTGATATATTAGTATTTATACATAAAATACTTTTAAATATTATATTTAAATTTTACTAATATTATATGTCCTATATATATATTCATAAATTTTGTATAAATATTTAATTTATGTTTTATTATTAATTTTTTATATTTTTAAATAAATTTGTATTTATTTTTAATTATTTTTACGGATCCGGATCCGAATCCTGGGTATCCGTGGGTATCACAATATCTAGACGGATATTCGAAGTCTGGATACCCGGAAGACGCGGATCCGGATCCGGATACTAAAGTCACGGATCCGGCGAATCCGGATCCGGATCCGGATATCCTAAAATACCCCGGATATCCGGTCCGTCCCACCCCTAGGGCTATGGACCTGCAAGAATCCCAGTCTCATATGCGAATATACTTTTTGAAAGTGAAAACTCTTACCGAATTATTTTTAGCTAGTATTTTAATCGTCCTTATTTTTATTATCCTATCAAACAAATCTATCACAGAATTTAATTATATTGGTAAAATTGCAAATTAGTTAGTTACAAAAAAAAATCCCAAATCATTTAATAGACATATTTCAATAGTCTTGAACCTAATTAACATAATGAAAATAGAATGTACTCCTTCCAATTTTGTCGTCTAATAAAAATCATTGAAAATCTTCAAAATCTAATATTTCCTCCGTTTCATATTAAATGTCATCGTAGAGAAAATTATTCGTTACAAAATAAGTGTCGTTTTCAGTTTTTAATGAAAAATTATTATTTTATTCTGTAATTCATTTTTCTGTTAGTTGAAATATAGTTAAATATATAATTAATTATGTTTTTAGATAGAAAATATACAAATTTAATTGTTTTCTTAATTTGTGTGCACAAATCAAAATGACACTTATACTTAGGTGTGGGCAATCGGGGTCCCAATCGGGTTTCGGTTCGGTTCATTCGGGTTTCGGGTTTTCGGGTTCATGAATTTTAGCCCCATTCGGATATTATAAAAAATCGGGTCGGGTTCGGTCGGGTTTAGTCGGGTTCGGTTCGGATTTAGTTACATGTCCAAGATCCGGTTGAACCCGAAATATTTTCGGTTTCAGATACTAATCGGGTTATCGGTTCTAAAAGTACTAATTTTTACTTGATTAAATTCACTATATCTTAAATTATTTCAATAAATTTGTGAATTAAGCTTATTCAAACCAAATTATTGTCCTTTAAAATAATTTTGTGAAAACTCGTCCATTAACTATACAAACTTTTCATTGAACTATACGTGAAAACATTAAACATATCATGATTCATGACAAACCAAAGCCTTGTAAGAAAGAAAATCACACATAATGAAACATAAAAATTAAAGTTCATAACTAACAATTATATAAACGTAAGAATACTATTTAAATTTTAAAAACAACAACATCGTTTAAAATTTTAAACAATGTATTCATAACTAAACTTCAAATGCAATGTCAAGCATAAAATATTAATATTAACCAATAAAATATATATTAGACTAAGTATTTTAGTTAATTATTCATGTAATAACTACTTTATTGTAGGTATTTAATAATATCTATTGTGTTTTGGATACATCTTAGAAATTTAGATTGGGTATGGTACAAGTTTTGTTTTTGGATTTTTGAACTTTCGGGTTCTTTCGGATATCCATTTAAGTTCGGGTTCGGTTCGGGTAAAACCCATAACCCGAAATACCGTAAAACAAGATCCATTCGGTACTTATGTCGGGTTTGGATCGGTTCGGATACATTTTAATCGGGTCGGATTCGGTTCGGATTTTCGGGTTCGGTTTATTTGCCCAGCCCTACTTATACTAAAATAGAGGTAGTAGAATGCGTTATAATATGTTAAGAGACAAAACTATCGTTATAATATGAAGAAATTAAACGAAATTACAGCGAAGTGTCAAAAACATATACATTTAGTTTATATATATATATATAAAGTAAAGCGGGGCCCGCACTCAGTCCATTATGATGACATCATCACATCAAGACACAAGCAAACTTGAGTATTCATTACGTTTCCTCGCTTCTTCTTCTTCTATATAAACCCTTCTTCTCTCTTCTCTTCTGATTACTGTTCTCTAACCTAATCTAATCTTACCTTACCAAAGAAAAACTAAAATCTTTGTTTCTTATTACACAACCTAAAACCCGCCTGTCTTTCTTGAAAATGTCGGAAGAATTCGACGAATCTGACATCATTTTCTCCGACAGTTTCTTCCCGACTCGCCGGCGTGACGACATCAACGACAAAGAAAACCGTCCGGTTAGTTTCCGAGAAAACTCCAAAATAAAACCAAGGCGGAGCAAAACGACGCCGTTACCTTCACCGGCGGCTTTCTCGACTTCATTACCGTTGAATATTCCGAGCAATGCGATGCGAAGGTACACGGAGGATGAGGAATATTCCGATGACCACGGAGGAGGGAGAATGATTCCGCCGCATCTGATAGTTGGACGGAGGATGGAAGGCTGTCAAATGGCGTTTTCCGTTTGTACAGGGTAACGGAAGGACTCTCAAAGGTCGGGATCTAAGCCGGGTTCGTAATTCGGTTCTCAGGTTAACCGGTTTTTTGGAATCTTAAATTCGTTAACCGGATTTTAATTTTCGTCTCTTTTTAGCGGAAGAAATCAGCGGTCTTGTAACCACTTTATTGAAAGTCAAAAGGAAAATGTCAAAAAAAAACAACATTTATTTCCTTGTTTATTTATTTAAATTCTTAATTTGATTGTTCTCAAATGTAATAGAAAAGCAAAAGAAAAAAGCTTATCAGTTTATGATTAGGATTTTTAACTGTTGTTTGCAAAGATTGAAATCCAATGTTCATCAGCTATTATTTTACGCTGATGAAACTGTATTTATTGTTTAGTAAATAAAATTCATAAAAGTATTATGAAGATCTCTGCAAAATTGGAATATATAATATATAATATATAATGTTTTTTCACCAGTGGAGATGAGGACAAAAGACGAACAGAACCGACTACTCGGTTTTTCTTTAACTCAACATCATATTTTCATTAAGGGCATCTCCATCCCCTACTACATTTCTTTAACTCCATCATATTTTACTCATTACTCCATTTCCTACTCCATTTTACTCAAAAATGGAGTAAATTATGGGATAGGGGTGAAGATGCTCTAAACAAATCGTAAACACGAGATTACAACCACACAAGAATTTAATCCGACGTATAAACGACACAATCAAGTATCACCTAAATTTATTAAGTTGCATCATAAGTCACCGGAGCCTCGAGACCGTCACCGGCGTTGGGTAGTAGGTCTCCTCTGCGCTTCACCCGCGAACGCCTTCTCATGTTGACTACTCCGTCGTCTAAGCACCTTGCAGCGCGTCGTCTCTCCGAGAACCGAAGAGCCAAGCCTCTGCTCGCCACCCGTTTTATACATTTTTTGCACATTGTCATCATGGTTAGAATGTCAATCCTATTTTCATTCTTAAACAATTTCAAAAATTATAAAATTTTAAACTAAACTGAATGTTAATTTCTAGAAATTTAGCATGGATACAAATTATAAACAAAGTTCTGTGCTACTCCCTCCGTTTTTAATAGATAAAGTTTTGGCTCACGGCACAAAGATTAAGAAATTTACATTAATCTATAAAGTACTTTTAAAGATATAATTTTAAAATCATTCAACCAATTATAAAAAAGACTGTAAAATTTTATTGGTTGAACAGTTTCTAATAAAGCTAAAGTTAACCTTAAAATCTCAAAAAATACCTTAAAATCTTAAAACATCATCTATTTTGAAACAACATAAACCCTCTAAAACATCATGTAAAAGAAACGAAAAGAGTATTATTTAAACCGGACTAATGGTCTACGAGATATTTCGAATTTAATCCGTTTGATAAAAAAAAACTGTTACTCATCTTAATATGACAACTGACAACTACTTATCATAGCATCATATTTTCAGGTGGTTTGTGATAAAACATTGTCATCTCGAAGATATTTGGTTTGTTAGCTGATGTAGTTATTATTGTTGACAAGAATTGGAAGAAAACCATTGATTTGTCATAGTCGAGGTTTAAGGTTTGATTCCAGCTAGCTTCAAAGTCTAAAATGTCTCTTAAAGGCGATGATTCAGTGACTAAGTAACTTTTCAATCCTGATTCTCGAGAAGCAGCAATTGGACGTGTTAGCTCCATTGACTGATCTGGTGAAAGAAGCATAAATATGTTTATCATATAACCATATGGGAAAGGTATATAGATTTGTTCTGGTATTGTTTAACTTAATTCACTTTTCATTTGTTTTGAAATTATGGGGTTGTGGTTGATTTACAATACAGAGATATATAGAAAATGCTCAGATGTTTCATGTAGGAAAGAGTTGATGTGCACACCGGAATAAATATGATCTTAAAAATCAGAAATTACAAATAAGAAGAAAAAATAAGTTGTCATAGGTTTTGTTTTTAGCAAAACAAAAATCTTATTTATTATGCATTCTTATATTCTTTGTGATCATTTGAAATATATGTCACCAAAATTAATATTGTATATATAACTTTCATTTATATGATAGAAAGTATTTTTCAAATGTAAGAAACTATAAATTTTATTATATTGTTATTTTAAAACTAGAATAACAAATTATTTATAAATGATAAACTCGGACGTAATCCGGGAAATGCCCTAGTATGAATAAAATTGAAAATACGCAGTCAATGGTAATAACATACTTGTACACATGTTTCAGCTTTTTGCATGGGTAATTTTGTATATATTAATAAAATTGTAATTTGTAAATATTAGGTAATATTACAAATATGTTATGAAAAAATTAAAGTACTCGATAGTGTTTTCTATTGTATATAATTTTTAACATTTTAAATGAAATATATTTATATAAATTTTAATTTGTATTTCAAATAAAATTTAGTAGTTAAAATTATACAAAATAAAGAAATATATAATTGAATTTTTACTTCAAATTAATTTTAAAATTTAAACTTATAAAACTAAAAGCTATTATAACATTATCACTAAAAATAATAATTTAGAATTTTATTAATATATTTATTTTACATTATTTAAAAAAAAAATTCACATCTTTTTTATCAAAACTGCAGTTATCCCATATAATGCACAATAAATGTTGTACCGTACCGCATTATTGTTTATATTAAAACCACTTATTCCCAATAATGTATGAATTGCTATTGCACTGTATCACATTTTTTTTTCCTAATCGTTTATATTATTAAATCAATTGTCACCATTCGGACTGTAAAAATTTTAATTGTTACTATATTTTTGTTGGGTAACATTATAATGAAATAGCGAAATACTATAAACTAATGTTTTGAAAACCTGATCAGAAATCAATTCAAATATTGTTACTGATTGACTAATTAGATCGTTTAACCAGATTTTCAATTAAAAAAAACACATAATCAAATATTTACATTATATAAACTTATAAAGTAATTCTACCAATAATTTATTATCTTTTCTTCTTTATTAACTAAAATAAATAAATAATAAGCATAAATCTAACTTTATATATGATAAACAAGTAATACTATATCAAATTAATATTGATAAAATTAAATAATTAACTATTCAAATTTTTGTATTTATTTATTTGTACAAATAAAATCTCATTTTCTATAAATATGTCAAAATAATAATAATATATGAAAGTCAAAGATATATTTGTTTAAATTATTCTCTAAAAAATAGAATTTAATAGAAAATCAATTAAATAGTAATAGTCAAATATTGATTATGAAATATTAAATTTAAGAATAGTTGAAAATAAAATAATTAAATGTTAATTTTTAGAACAGTTTTTAAAGTTGACTTGAATCCGGTTTTACCGGTATTTCTCAAATCCGAGTTTTATACCGAATCAGACTCAACTTCTTCGACGAGTCACGGTCAGACTAGTTCTACTGGCGGATTTTAAAAACCAAGCTAAAAGTGAAACAAAACGTGGGCCACAAGTAAAGGAGACAGATTTGTCAGGGCACGCAGACACCTAACCTAGCTTCCTTTTCCAGTAAAACACTTCAAAAGTATAATTCCAAGTTTCCATCTATACTGATACCTTTCTATCCATTTTATTTTACTTTTATCGTTTATTATTGGCCTCTACTATAGTTCGTTTGAAATCGAATGGTTATTATTTATAATTTTAAGTAGTATTTTAATTTTCTTAACACAGCATTATGTAAACCTTTCTGTGTTCGTGTGTGCCATCGATATCTTGATTCATTCAACAAAAAAACTGAGGAAAAGGATTCATTTAGTAATTTAATGAGGTATTGGAAAAGAATAGAAATGTTTCACCTTTGACTAGAACGTTTGGGTTGGACCTGCAAGCATCCCAGTCTTGTGTGCGAATATACTTTATTAACCAAATTATTTTAATTATTACTTCTTCTCTTTCACAATACATAATATTTTGATTGAATGTACAAAATTTTTTAAAAAATGATATTCTCTTAAACTATTTTAAATATATAATTTAAAAATTCATTTAACCAATCTTTAAAAATTACAAAATTTAATTAGTTACACAGTTTCCAGTCAAATCAAAGTTAATATTAAAATATGTTTTGTGAAACAACAGAACTTTTTAATAGTCCTCCTTGTTTTATCTAAAATATATCACAAATTAAATTTGCTTTCTAAATCTACCACAAAAGTTAATTATATTGGTAAAAATCCCAAATCAATTAATAGACATCTTTCAAGACTCTTTAACCAATGAACCTACCCAATACAATGTTAAAAAAAAAAAAAAAATCCTGAGAGACAAACGTATAACTTGTCTAATGAGAATCAAATTGAACATATTCAATCACATGATCAACAAACCAAGTCTCCAATGACCATGAGAGTCTCAAATCATTATTCTACGGATGAGATTTGACAAACGTAATAATGAAAGGAAGGATTCAATCCAATTAGAAATCTTACAAAATTATTTTTAATTTTTTTTTTTAAATAGAAGTCTATCGAAGTGTCAAAAACATATATACATATAGTGTATAGATATAGAAATAAAGCGGGGTCCACACTCAATGGCATTATGATGACATCATCACATCAAGACATAAGCAAAGTTGCGTAGTCACTACGTTTCCTCCTTCTTCTTCCTCTATATAAACCCTTCTTCTCTCTTCCCTTCGTATTACTGTTCTCTAATCTCATCTCATCTCAGCTTTCCAAACAAAACTAGAATCTTTATCAATCTTCTTATTACATAACCTAAAACCCACCTGTCTTTCTTGAAAATGTCTGAAGAATTCGACGAATCTGACATCATTTTCTCCGACAGTTTCTTCCCGACTCGCCGGCGTGACGACATCAACGACAAAGAAAACCGTCCGGTTGGTTTCGGAGAAAACTCCAAAAATAAACCGAGACGGAGCAAAACGGACGCCGTTACCTTCACCGGCGGCTTTCTCGACTTCGTTACCGGTGAATATACCGAGCAATGCGATGCGAACGTACAGGGAGGATGAGGAATATTCCGATGACGGAGGAAGGAAAATGATTCCGCCGCATCTGATAGTTGGACGGAGGATGGAAGGTTGTCAAATGGCGTTTTCCGTTTGTACAGGTAACGGAAGGACTCTTAAAGGTCGGGATCTAAGCCGGGTTCGTAATTCGGTTCTCAGGTTAACCGTTTTTTAGAGGCTTAAATCCGTTAACCGGGTTTTTTTTAATCAAAATTTTCGTTTCTTTTTAGTGGAAAAAAAATCAGCGGTCTTGAATTGGTGTTAGTTTGATCATTTTATTGAGAAAAAAGGAATATTTATTTCCTTGTTTATTTATATTCTTAATTTGATTGTTCTCAAATGTAATAGAAAAAAAAGGTAGAAGAAAAACATTTTCAGGTTTTTTTTGGGATGAGTTTCAGTTTAGTAACTGTTCTTTTGCAAATAATGAAATCCAATGTTCATCAGTTGGATTTGTTGTATAATAAATAAAATTCATAAAATGTAATATAAAGATCTATGCAGAAATTGGAATATATATATATATATATATATATATATATATATATATATATATATATTTAATATTTTAACCAATGAAGATGAGGACAAATGAGGAACAGACCCAGCTGTTTGGTTCTAATTGATTGAGAGAGAGAGGTCACATTCTTGCCGGTGACATCAACGCAAAAATGCATTATTTTTAACGTATTTTAACAGCCAAATGCATTATTTTGTTAAATGTATTGTTTTTGTTTTTATTTTACTCGGTTTGACAATGTTCATACGTTTTGGCATTTGTTTGTGAAAGAAATTACCAAGCTAACATAAGATAAAATGACATGGTCAAGCACATTATCTAGTTCTATCAACTTATATGAGACTAATTCTCTTACATTATATGAGAATAATCCCGAATATTCCGTTTCTTAGCCAAAATATAAAATGGGTTGGAAATAAATTATTCAAACCGTATTATCTTATTAAAAAGCATATGGAGATTAATAATGAAGATCTTGGCATAATCAAAATTGCAGTAGCCATCCCTTTGGAATTTGAGGGCCTCGTGGATGTACTTAAGTTGACATGATTATAAGCGGACGGCACATGCATCTAGTCATGTTCTTATCCATTAACCTTTTTTTACTGACTACATTCTTTAATGTACAACATTATTATATTTTAACTTATAAGCTTGTTTTTCACATTCCAATTGCAATTATATAAACAGACTATATAATATTTTCAAATCTAAAATCCGCGTGTCTAAGATTAGGCAACTTTTTCTGACGGTCAATTTTTTTCTTACCACTCGTGCCTGTTTTGTTTACTTACTAGTACTAGTTTTAATTTTTATAAACCCGACACTGTACATTATAATTGCAAAAAATATCCTCTTGTCTGTCAAATGATCAAAGAAGAAAAGACCAAGAGGTTTCTTTAACTCCAATATTTTTATGCATTATGCATACAATAATTTACTCTTAAGTTCTTGTTTTTAATGGTGTGGTATATGTAAAGTTATCCTCATGAAATATTATCAAGATAGTAGTTTTAAACGACGGCGTCTTATATGTTTTCACAAGCGTGAAGATGTTTTGCTTGCCTTTGATTAAAGTGATGTATTTATTAGCATTATATGTCGATTTCATTCATCGTAGTACTTCGTTTCTCATAAACCCACTTTCCAGTATAGAACCAAACAACTTGAAATACATTGCTTAGACATAACTAGAATCGAATTATAAAGTAAACTCTCAAATTTCAGAGTGACAGTTAACTAAATCCCTAAAACGTTTGACTATGACGCTTAAAGACGTAACGGTGAAAAAAAAAAAAAAAAAAAGACGTAACGGTGAGCTGTTTCTCATTTTTTTCTTTTCAAAATTAAGATGTGTTTTGATCTTTAGACCATCTCCAATTGTTGCCTCTATTTTTCAATCTAAATATAGAATACTCTAAATAGATGAGAGCTTTGTTCTAATGGTTACTTCTATTTTTTACTCTATACATGAATATTTTTACTATATTTTTTCACCACATATTTATGATTTATAACTTTTTGAAATGTTCAAATTTTACCTTTATATTTAACTAGATCATTTAACCGCGCTACGCGCGCGGATATGTATATGATAATTTAGTATAAATTGTATGATGATTTAAATTATTAAACATAAAGAATTGTCATATTTTTATTTTTTTTAACATATATTTAAAATATTGTATCATTTTAATATTTTTATGCTAACTTTTATTTATATATCTATTTGTTTGTTTTATGAAATGTATAAGTTGTGTTATAAATATATTGATATCATATTTTTGTCATCATTGGTAGCGTTTAAAAAAATATAAATTGTACCTTTTAAATATTTTATAGATTTTGCGGTACAAAAAAAACTAGTATATTATTGTAATTAGTTTTAGTAAACCTTTAAATAACTCATAATTTTTTAATTTTTAATTTAATTTTACAAATACCCACAAATGTATGATTGTTCTTTTACTCTGTACATTTTTATATTCATGAATTTTATTATCTTTTTCAAATGTATATTGATATTATAATATTTCTATTTTAAATTTAATATCACGATAATATTTAATGGACTTTATTTTATATAAGTAGTTTAATTTCCTGGATAGTAAAAAACAAAAACAAATTAATTTTAATTAATTCTAATAATATTTCAAGAGATATATAATATAAAAATCGAAAGTATTAAATATCTTGTTCTACCTGATGTTATTAACTATATATATATATATATATGTGTGTGTGTGTGTGTGTGTGTGTGTGTGTGTATTGTAATGAAATGGATATGATTATATAATGCATGAAATAATAGTTTATGTTTTTACAAAAATATATTTTGGTGAACATTTACGATAAAATAAATAATATTTTTATGTTTGTAGTCTTACATAAAATTTTGTAAGAATATCTGAAACTGTTAGAACATGTGTAAATGTTTTCATAGTTGTTAACTGCCTATAAACAATTTAGTAGGGTTTTTTAATAGTATATCCATTTGTAATATTTTATTTTATTCATAACTGTTAGAAATTGTTAAAGTTTTCTATTCTAATTTGTTAATTAATATCTTATATATTATATTCTCATCTTTATGAATCTATAGTAACTAATATTCATATATTATATTCTCATCTTTATTAAATTTAACATAAGAACATATCTTATAATTTTTATTAGTAATTTAGATTGAGGAGTATAAGTCACCAGTAGTTTATTTTTTGTTAATAACCATAATATTTTTTTATAAAAAGTGTTAACTACACTGATCGTTGGGTTCACCTCATAATGCCTTACTTGATTAGTTTCTATGAGAGTTTGACTTGTAGACGACTTATAAAATATGTGTTAAATCAAATATAATAGGTTTGGTTAAAATTTAGATTAGTAATGAGTAATATTTTTCTTAGCATATAACCAAATTATTAATATTTTTGATGTTTCAAATTTATATAGCTTTAACTGTTTGAAAGTCTTTCATTCTTTAAAATTATTTTTTTTTGTTAATTTTCCAATGATTTAATATATATATATATATATATATATATATATATTTATTAGTTGAAATTCTTTTAATTTTTTTTCTTTTGTCAATTTAATTTATTTGATATCAATTTTTTAAGAAACAATCATTTTGAAAATATAATAGTTCTGGTTAAAATTTAGATTAGTAATGAGTAATTTTTTTCTTAGCATATAACCAAAATTATTAATATTTTTGATGTTTCAAATTTATATAGCTTTAACTGTTTGAAAGTCTTTCATTCTTTAAAATTATTTTTTCTGTTAATTTTCTAATGATTTAATATATATATATATATATATATATATATATATATATATATATATTAATTGAAATTATTTTAATTTTTTTTCTTTTGTCAATTTAATTTATTTGTTATCAATTTTTTAAGAAACAATCATTTTGAAAATCTTTAATATTAGTTATTTTAAATTAAATATGGACTTTAATTTGTCATGTAAGACAAAAACACCATATAACAAAGATTGTGTGATCTACACCATATTTATATAATTTTTTAATTTTCGTTTCATTCAAGCATGTTCACGAATATGCTTATTAGACTGATCAAGAGTGGGTAACAGACTAACGGTGAACTGCAGAGAAGTTTTGGCAACATAAATTGGATTTGGGTTGTTTTTTTAAGTTTTGACAGCCCACATAAATGGCCCGCTCAAATCTATGTTGAACTAATATTTTGATGTTTCAAATTTATATAGCTTTAACTGTTTGAAAGTCTTTCATTCTTCAAAATTATTTTTTTGTTAATTTTCCAATGATTTAATATATATATATATATATATATATATATATATATATATATATATATTAATTGAAATTGTTTAAATTTCTTTTATTTTGTCAACTTAATTTATTTGATATCAAATTTTAAAGAAACAATCATTTTGAAAAATCTTTAATATTAGTTATTTTAAATTAAATGTGGACTTTAATTTGTCTATGTAAAACAAAAACACCATATAACAAAAGATTGTGTGATCTACATCATATTTATATAAATTCATTCAAGCATGTTCACGAATATGCTTATTAGACTGATCGAGAGTAGGTAACAAACTAACGGTGAATTGCAGAGAAGTTTTGGCAACATGAATTGGATTTGAGTTGTTTTTAAAAGTTTTGGCAGCCCACATAAATGGTCCGCTCAAATCTATGTTAAAAAAGTTGATCTGACGTGTCTATTTAGAAGTCTTCGATTGGTTGATTTTATTTACTGATGTGGATAGGCTCAATGGAGCTCATATCCCCCTTTTAGTATTAGTAGATATTGAAACAATAACACAATACAATTACAATATTATTGAAACTAAATGATTATTTTAAAATGAAAATCTTATTACGAAACTTAACTAAAAAATGACATAATAATGTGTTATGATAAGTTTGAATCTTTTGTATTTTTATTATGGAATTTTTTAGTTTATTAATTATTATGTTTTTGTATTTGCTAATTTAATATAATTTATTAGTGCATTTAAAGTTTCAAATTATTTAATAATTAATTTTATAAATTTAATGATATTTAAAAGTATAAAGTTATAATATATGATTTATTAAGGTAGAAAATGAAAACTTGTAAAAGTGAGAGACCATTTTGTAAAATAAAAATTCAACTCTGAAAATAGAATAAATGAATAGTGTTACTTTATATTTGGTTTAATATTGTTTATCTATTTATATTTGGTATAACATTTGGTGTATTATTAGCGTTGCTTTTACTCTATATTTGATGTTTACAGGAAAAAATAGAGTATCATTAAAAATATTCTTGGACCATTTTCAATTCCACTCTATTTCTCATTCATAGAACAAAGTTTAAAACAAAATGTTCAAACTCCATTATATTTTACTCTATAAATAAAGTAGTTATTTATTTATTTATTTTTGTTCATAATTCGATTTTCATTATAAAATAAATTACCTTTAGAAAGGAACACAATTCTATCATATAGTTATTCTATTTGGAAAAAAGACCATAGTCTTATAGCATTAACCTTTGCGGGATAAACAAACTAACTAAATAGTTTTTTTAATCATCTTATCGATTATATTAATACTATTAACCTTGAAGTTTTACACATAAGCCAGCAAAGATTTAAGCGGCTAAAGCGATCATTTTTATATACTTCGTATTTGATGATTCAACTAAATTAGGGCTCGACACTTTATCCGATACCTGAATCCGTATTTGAACCCGACTTAAAAAACTTGGATTAAAATTCAACCTAAAATAGTAAAATATCCGAACGGATATTAAATTAGGAGATATTAAATATTTAAATCTGAATGGGTAATACCCGAACCCGAATAGATACCCGAAGATAACCAAGCATATGTATAATTAGCCATATATTTCTAATTTAGTTTTTTCATTTTTAAAAATATTTATATTAATGCTACACATGACTTAAGATCAAATAATATATATATATATATATAATTTTGGATAAAATGATTTATTAATCACTGCATGTCAAGTTCTTATTTCGTGCGTTAACAAAAATTGCATATAAATTAAAAAAATAATCAATGTGGTTTTTTGTTCTTAATTTTTTTTGTCATCAAACCTATTAATCGTCCTATTAAAAATTAAAAGTCAGTTAAGTTAAAAGATATATTTTTACATACAAGAAATTTAAGCAATGAATAATTTGATTTAAAAAAAAAACTAAATATCCGAACCCGACCTAAAATAACCGAACTCAAACTAAAAATATCTGAACCCGACCCAACGTGTAGAAATACTCGAACGGATATTAACTCTCTATACTGAAATATTTGAAAATCCAAAATACCCGATCTGAACCCGAACGGGTTCCGTCTACCCCTAAACCACATTATGGAATTTGGATCATCAAGATATGTTAAAACATGTAAAAACATCTTTTGACTTATAAAAGATTAAGAAAAAACTTGTAAAATGATAAAAAGACAGAAAATAAGTGAGATGACGTGGAAGTACAACTGGACCACATCTGCGAGAATTAGCAGAAACTTCAAGCGAGATGATCAAAAGTGTCAGAATCTGATTGGACTTGCACTGTTGCACATATGATATGTTTCATTGCATTCACGTGCATAGCTTTCTATCCACAATTCTTCCCCCTTATGTGTGTGTGCAAACAAACAATCTCAAATCATTGATACATCGACTTAGCTTGTCTTTTTTCTCAATAACTCTCTTGCAAGATTTATATGGTTTAGTGGCCCAAGATTACATTTATTGCAGACCATTGCTTTTGGGTCTCTGCAACTTTCAGTTGTGAAAATGATTTTTTCCTGTATTTTCAATAAAAAAAAACTAATTTCCAAGAAATGGCAATGTGGAAAATCCCCCCCCCCAACTTATGAATCAATTTGTTGGGTAACGAATCATGAACAAGAATGTTCTGCACAGTGAAAAGCTATGAGATACAATACAATCACCAAAACAACAACAATGTAATGCCACAAGAATTTGTTTCTGCAGCCAAAGCCTTTGCTTCTGGTAAAATCACTCACATTTGGTTAACTTACAAAAATGAACTCACAATCGCCTTGATTTTGTTGCGCTGCTTGATGCATAACCAAACTTGCTGAACACCAGTTTGGGCGATAACCTTTTTCACAGAATAAACAGAAAACAAACAAATATCTAGTGAGATTGGTGCATCAATCACCATAAACTGGTGAAGATAGAAATCTTTGAGAGGTCAAAATGTTTACCCTTTGGACGGACAAGTGTTGCGGATATCTTTGAGGGGTGCACGAAGACCGCTAGCACGAGAGCCAGAACCAGAATATCTAAAAGACGATATAGCTGAGACAAATCTTTCCACTGATTTCTCTGCTATTTCTGAGTACTGCCCTATATGTGAAATGTTGGATCCAAACTTTTCAACATCGTTGGTTTCAAATGATGTTTCTGCATTACCAGGATCAGTTTCGTCTATGCGCATGTGCTTGGAGTTTAAATTTTCCTGAAATAGTAAGAAAAGTTGACAAACGGCTTGAATAATGATGATAACCTAAGCGACAAAAACAATTAACATGGCGTGATCGAACCATACTATCTAACCTTATGAAGGTTTTCCTCGGAATCAAACTTCCTTTTCCTTGTTGCAGCTCCACAAAAACTATTAGTACCAATGGAGTTGAGAGGTATAACATTCTCCGGAGTACTAAAGGCGGAAAGGATCTCAACAGATGGGCTCTGTTCTTCTTTATCGATCTGATGTTTATCTCGTGGATGTTTGTTGTTCTCTCAGCCAACTCGTTCATGGCAGAGATACTCGCTTCTTTGGTAACTTCATGACCGTTGTAGATTCGCTCCTGATGGAAACATGAATTTGTTGCTACAGCTCCGTCACTCTCTTCTATTCTAGATGCGCTTTTGTTTATCTCAGCACTAACAGTCTTTCTCTGGCCAATCGAAGAGCAATCACTGAGACATGGGATAGATTGTTTAAGACTTTTGTCATCCTGCTTCTGCTTGAAATATTTGCTTCTTACTACAACATTCAAGCTATCCGTCTTCGTCTTCTTCTGCCTCTCCACTTGTTGTTCAACGTACTTATGATCAAGGTCCTTGTGATTCCTTTCAACTGCATCTAAAAGATTGCGACAAGTAACGGATGACTCAGAATATAAAGTTGAAAGTATAATGTGTCCAGTGTTAGAAAGAAAAGCAACTGTACCATGGTCGGGTGACTCTCTTTTCACTGCAACTTTGCCGGTATTCTCACCCTACAGAGACAAAGAGATCAGAGCTTGTTCTACAATTTCCGAGAGCTAAAATGTCGTTCTTCTAGTTTCTTACCAAGCTGTAAACCGGGGATTCATTTGTTGTCTGAGTCGAAGGAGCATCCACATCTGTTGAATTATCCTCAGGAGTGCTTGGAGACTCCTCTGTTGGGGTCAGAGACACTGGTGATATCCTCGGAGCCTTAAATTTTCTTTTTGCCTCAAGAGATGCAAAGCCTTTAATAGGTTAAGTGAAGAACAAATAGTCCAGATCAAACATCGCCAGTGTCAACAGCTAATTAGACTCTTTAATATACACAGGGCATACTTGATGAAGAAAAATCTTACTCGACACCAGTGATACCAAGTTCCAAATGTAATTAACTGTTTAAAAACAATAGATAAGGGATGTAACATTTAAGGATACAGAAATACTTGGTGAGAAGGTTTTTCTGGACTGGCAACTCGAGCTTTTTCTTCAGATTTTCAGGTTTGAAACTTCTGGGGCGGGAAATAGCATCAACAGCCAACTTAGGAGTGACAACCTCAGCCTATTCATTTAAAAAAAACAAAAGTAAATCAAGAAACCATCGCGAGGAGGGAAAAAACAGATAGAGACTAGAGATATAGAGATGTCAGCATATAGTACCTGGAACGGCAACTGCGTGAATGGATCAAGCTGCCCCCGTGCTATACCCTTAGCAATATGTTGTGGCATCGATGTGCACGAAGTTAAGGAATCAACTAAATATGTGTTCATCAATCAGTCTTGATAAACTGAGTCCTAAAATCAAAAAACTTGTCTCAAAGGATATGGGCCTACAAAGTCTGAATCTGCGCCAATATCTTCAGAAATGACGGACAAGTGTACAACATCTTCAGATTTGGGGTCATAGACCCGTTGATGCTTGAAAGTCAGCATAGCTTTCTTGAATGACTCTTCATAAAGAGGAGGAACTGAAACTGTGCTGTACTTTAAGTGCTTGATTACCTATAAGCAAACCAACCAAACATTATTCAAGCAAACTTTTATCCAGACTATGTCTACAGGATTGTAACCCGAAAATCTAAATCTGGTATTGTAAGACTATGTGGTAAAGTATCCAGTCTCTGAATTAATCATACTGTTGGTTTACCAAATCCTTGTCATAAGATAAAAATCAAGCGAGAAAGCAATGTGTACCCTGTCATAGCTTTTGAACTTTGTAATGAGTGTATGAGCTCTTTTGAGTCCCATTCCTGGAAGTGACTGCAAATAATCACATCCACTCAATATGCACATCTCAAGAAGCATCTGGCTTGAAAATCCAGAAAGGCTGAGCTCTTTATTTTTGGGCAGGTTAGAGGCTTGAAACTCAACACCATGACCAAACTTGTCCATTTTAAGATGATCTGCGACATAAAAAATGACAGTTGAAAGCAGCAAGGGTAATACACCGGAATGGATAAGGAGTTGATATCATCTATACCAATAAGGAGAAGAGGAACTACAGATGAAGTACAAGTGATGTGATGCAAATTGTAACAGAAAACTTACTCTTGGGCAGCCAAAAGGAATAAGATCAGAATCCTCAGTGATAATCGCATCAACTTGCTTACTAATAGCCAAGAATGTCATCTGGGCATCAGCTTCGTAAGGTGCAACAACGTAATCGACATTCTCCTGCCTCAGAACCTTCCATGGTAAAATAACTTCAGTTCAAAGAGATTGACAACAAAGAAACATACAAGATCTGTTTACAGCTTAGTGTTACCTGTATCAACTCATGTGCAATAGAAGGTGAAATGTCTACAGCCTTTTGATAGCACTCATAAGCAGCCGAGGAGTTTCCATTTGCTTCATGCTCCAGTGCCCGTGCAAGATTTTCCTTTCTGGACCTGAACTTAATTTGTGAAACTTGTTCAGTCTTAACCAAGAAACAAACATAGTTTTGCATATTGTTCTTAAACTAGTTATCTAATGTTTGGATACCTAGCACGCTTATTCTCTTGTTCTAGTTTCATAGGAAGCGGGCCTCCGTCGAAGACAAGAACAGGCTTAACTCCATGATGGCGGAGTAAATTCACTCTATGCATACAGTATTGAATATGCCTGCAAGATCAGACACCAACCGTTGTTACCTTGTGCAAAATCAGAACAAAAACAGCAAGTACCATGAAGAACATATCTTAAAAATCAGTATTCTCAATTGTCATTCCCTTACATGAATTAGTGTGTTTTCTAAGCAAATGTATTCTAGCTTATGACCACAACACCAACATATAACCCTACAAGCCTTCTAGTGAAATCATCCCCGAGGAACCCAGGAGATAAAAGAACAAAGCTTGATTTTTTGAGGGTGTGTTGAATGATGAAACCCAATTTGGGGGAAATTGAGAGAGGACCTGGTGGTGGGTAATCCCTTGCAGAGGTCTCGGCTGCAAGAGAGAGCGCCTTTGTGTAGCCATGAATACGTATCGACGGCGACGGTACAACCCTCGAGGTCGTGGATGTGTATCGGAACCATGATCGATTTCAGCAATGGCAAAAGCCCTTGACATACCCATTTCCCCCTTCTTGTTTCAATTCCACCGGAAGGACTATATCAAACCCTAATTTCGCCGCGACGATGACATTTCAGGACGACAATGGAGGAGGAGGCAATTTTCGCAGTTCTAGCGGGAAAAATTTAATTGGGTATTTTACTTTTTTTTCTACAAAATTTCTATGGCCCAACAGCCCATCTCTATAATACATATTGGGGGTGTATTGAATATATAGATTTCAAATGGTGTGATTTATTAAAACATTCTAGGTGAAATGAGAATTTCTAGAATTTCTGTTAAACCACACTAAAATATCATCTTAAACTATCAGATTTCTTTTTCAACTAATAAAGTCCACCAAAAACTATAAATGACTAGAAAGATCCTAATATACACAATTTTAAATAAATTAGTTTACAATAACAAGGTTCAACAACACTAAATTCTTTTATTTTATTTTTTGAATAACAGTAAATTTTTCATTTAATATAAATTAATTCAAAATATTAGGTGAATACACATTCATTATCATAACTACTTTTATAACAGATATTTTTAGAAACTATGTATAGTTATTTTTGGTATGTTATAATATAAACTAGTGGCCTGATTTTTTTGGTAAAAATAAAAAAAAGCGAGTATATTGTTGTAAACAAAGGAAAATAAAGAGAAGAATTGTTATTCTTATTCCATTAACAATATGTATACATCTAGATACAATATCTTGAAAATAAGTTAAAGAGCAAAATACAAAATATATTTTTAATATCTATAAGATTATCTATTCATGGTCATCCATATCTAGTTATCATAACATATATAAGATTCCTACAAACTTTTACAAATTATCCTAGGATTTTCAGCTTATCAGAGTTTGGAAAATTCTAATATATTAATGATAGGGATATCAAATAAATGTCTAAAGATGTAAACTTTTCATTTTAATATTGTGTCTTTTCATTTTAAGAGTTACATTGGTTTAAGGAATTTATCAAAATGTAAAAGTATGTATCTTTCATTTACTAATGTGTATTTCATCATAAAATTGTGATTGGTTTAAAATGAAGTTGCCAAAATGTCTAAAATGTAACTTTTTATTCTAGCATTGTGTTTTTTCCATCTTAAGAGTTGCCATTTGTTTAAAATAAATTTCAAAATGTATAAGTTTTTTTTTATCTTAGTGTTTTTCATCCTACTAATTTCATTGGTTTGAAAAGATTTTTAAAAATGCCTAAAACTAATCATTCATGGGTTTAAAAGAAGTTTTAAATGTATAAATATGTGTTTTCATCATAAGAATTAGATAAGTTAATTTTTTTCTCTGATGCATGTAGTTTAATTACACTTAAATGAGAGTTGAATGTTAGAGATTTAAGTAATTTTGCAACCATTTAAGTAATCATCACAATTGTTCCCTGAACAATTACAACTAATAAATGAAATATTCCAATTGTTGATGATTGCAATTTTTAGTGATGCCACCATAAAATATTTGATGAACCATTATAATTGTTCGTGACTGTAGTATTTAGTGATAAATCATTTATAATTTTTTGGTGTTAACCATGAAACATTTAGCTAAACCATTTGTAATGTTTGGTTATCCAACCATTGCAATATTTATTCCTTTATATAAGAAGTTGTGATCATTAACAAGTTACAATTAGAAAACGCAATAATCATAAATAAATTAGAAGAAGAAAAATTCACTACTAAAAAATCATCAAAAATCTTTGAAAAACTATTTATTATTTTTCTATTTTATATATGCTTAAAAAATTTGATTAAAAACCGATAATTTCTTAGGAATATTATATATCAACATTAAAAAAATTTATTATTTAAAATCCAATAATTGACATCAATTTTTTTAAAAAAAAGTTAAATTCATTATCTATCAACATAGTTATTTAATTATTATGTTAGTTTAATATAATAATTGTTAGAATTTATAAGAATTATTCCAAAGTTTAAGGCAAATAATTTAAATGAAAAAAGTTACGTCAACATAAGTCAATATACATTTATTATGATATTCAATCTCTTTCATGTTATTTCTCTATCAAACAGAGTATGTAAATAAATATATTAAAATAGTAATTGTTTAGAAAGAGCACAAATTAGGTTACATAAAATCATTTTGTAAAAAAAGGTCTAAACATGAGGAATGAGGCAGAACCAACCTCTTATACTGCAACTAAACACCACACCTTTGTTATATATATGTGAATATTGATATCTAAATTTAGTTGTGATCAGAATGGATTGTCCTCCAACTAGTTTCATCCAAATGAGTTATATTTACTTTTCTAGAACCATACATCTAGCTATGATTTTGCACATAATCTTGAAAGTAATGTATCAACCGAAATAACAACAAACGATCCTATACTTGAAATACGAAAAGCTTGACATAAAACTTTTCTTGCGTCACAAACAATCTAACAATTCTGGTTGGCTATTGTAATCTGATGAAAGAAAACATATACTGGTTACAAAACTTATTGTCTTTAGCAGCTAAGTTGCTGAATGAGAGTAAATCCAAAGCATCTTGGGAGAAATACTAAGGCTGCTCTATCTTCAAGATATCTTCAATTGATTTCTATATTCCACATCATATCCCCTGACCATAAGTTGAAGAAGACAAGTATAAGTCAAAGCACGATCAATCTGATCAAATAAAATACTCCCTCCGTTTTTTTATAATTGACGTTTTAGGGAAAAAATTTGTTCCAAATTATTTGACGTTTTCCAATTTTCTATGTAAAATTTATTAGTAATTAATGTTAAATGACCAATGATATTATAACTTCTATTTTACTATTGGTTGAATTGTGGTTAGATAAACAATTAATGATGTTTTGTTTAGAAAATGATAAAAAATTAAATGTTTCTTAATCTGTGTGCATAATCGTAGAACATCAAATATAAAAAACGGAGGGAGTATACGTACTGAATGTTCGGTAATAATTTGCTTTACCTTCTCTGTTGAAGCATCTTCTCAGTGTCTTCTAGTTTCCGCTTTTGCCCATCAACACACTATAAAAGCACACGAAGATTCGTAAGGTAAAAAAAAAAGACAAAACTTTGTTCTGGTCGAATGTGAAAGATTCTTGTTTTTTTTTTGTTATTACCATAGTTTTAGTTTCCTAGGGATCCTAAAACAGAGTTCAGGATCTGTTGGCTCTTGTTGAAAATAGCTACTAAGTTCAGTCACCTGCAACAACAATTCAACGCCTAAAATCCCACCTTGAACACATGTTTTTGTTAAAGACAGAAACACAAACCATGTATCACAGTTCTGATCTCGTGTTTCCATTTTCAACCGCATATGCTAGTTTCTCCACCAACTGGAAACCCTGACGTTACTTATTCCCCAAGTAATCCCATTTCAGAGAAGAAACTGGTTCATTTCTTACCGGATAGAGATGGAAATGAGAAGCTAGTAGCTGCTGTTGTTCTTGTTCTTGTTCTTGTTCTTGTTGGAATGCTGCTGCTTCGTCCGTTGTCGATTATAAAACTGTAAAACGTCAAAGACGATCGTTTGAGGTCCAATGTAGTAATTATAAAGAGAAGCTTAGATATGCATATAACCCTAAAGAGACCTGCTCAAGTTTGAAACGAATATCTCGCCCCTTCTTTCTCAACACCTCTCTCTTGCTCCATGTTTGTTGATCATGACTCTTCGTTTCATCGTTTGCTTTGTGCTGCAGAAGATTGTCTTGAGCATCAACGCTAAGCATTCTCTGGATCTTCCAATACAACACACACCAACAAGTCAAGGTCCATGTGATCATAAAAACCGTATAAGAATGAAGTTAATATTTATTTGTACCGCATTCTTCTCTAAATC
>CAJHQP010008139.1:0-28513 GCA_905132765.1 Moricandia arvensis
GTATATGACATATCAAAGCAAATGTGTTCATGTAACACAACAATACATGGTCGTTATTGGTGACTTGTGATGTGCTGCAATGCAAGCGTCATCAGACTCATGAGTACACATAGAAGAGAAACCAAGTAACCATATATAAATGACTCTCTTGAATGTCGAAAGTGACACAGCAGAACCAAAACAACAGAGAATATGGTCTGGACATGTCAATGATCAAAGCAAATAAATTGTAGACATCGAGTGTATCTACAACACCATACGCAATTTAGGTAGCTACGATCTATTAACTGGCTTACCAAATATAGTGAAACTAGAAGACAAAACATATCTTATCGTTGCCATGGGAACCATGGACGTGTCCGAGCTCGTTGATTCTCTGGAGGTTCCATTTCGTTAGATCTTCTATCCGTCTTTGCACATCACAAGGCACTCTTTATCTCAGTGAATAACCTGAGACATGATGTCTTTTTGAGAGAAGGATTTGCACATGATCATTGCCACTCAAGAGCTCTCATGCAGAATTAAAGGTCGTAATCCTTGCGAAGATTTGGATCCATAATCTCAAATCAAAACCTCGTTAAGCTTAAAGCCAACCCATTGTGTATGTGGAATTGTCAGAGTTTGATTAATCACAGGTTGGTTGTGATCATACTCCAACAATACTATCACCAAACTATAGACACACTCTCTCTCACCCAGTCGACCTGAATGGTTATACCCTTTATGCAAGACAATATCATAATATACACTTAACCACGAAGAAGGAAAATGGAGTTTCAGAACAACATGTCCGTGTGTGATTACAACACTCATGTACTTACTCGGGATCAAGGTATCCTAGAGTACAGCAACCGCGCGTCCTGAGATTCGCACCTTGTAAGATCTAGAGAGCAAATCAGCGAGTTAGCCTCAATTCTATCCTAACAATATGTTCGTAGTTTTAACGTCTCTATGACCATCGCGGTGTGCATCAATATGTAAGTACTCCAATCCTGTGCAACAAAATCACTATGTCAATTGATTTGTGTAACGACAAATTGAATTCCATATATTCCCGTACAGAAATCTGAAAACTTATATTGAACCTGATGCTTGCTCACAAGCATATTTGTGAGTCGAGTACTCCAATTAATGATGGATCTACCTCCTTTCATGTATATTAAGTGTTAGATCCAATCGAGTTTCATGTGAAAAGCACTAGGAAATTATTACCTGACAAATGTGTTTTAAGTCTCCATTGCCATAAACTCATAAACTGAGGGCCAAGTGATCCCCTTCAGACAATCCGTCCGACTAGAGTCAGCCAAATTTGTATGGTGAGCATTCTCAGAAGTAAGATCAATCGCTAAATAATCTAGTCATGTCAAGATAAAATAGTAAAATCATTCTGATGATAAAAAAACTGATCATCAATGTGAAGTGGGAAGATTCAGAATTATGAAGTGTACCATCTCTTTGAATCCTTGATCTTGAGTTTGAGACTGAGAAGTACTTAACGGCCACTCGTCAGAGAACCTTTTACAGAACCGTGATACACCATGCCGAACTCCTCCTTTGACCTTAAAACTCTTGGAAATTATTTGTCATTTTGATGACCTCTGAGTATGTGAGCCTATGCTGTTCTTTTCAGCAAATGTAGCATTCGCCTAGTTGACGTCCTCGGTAAGAAGGTGTAGACCTGTATATCAGATTAAGGATGTTATCACATTATTCTTATTCATTTGTCTATCTTGTTTTAGGGCAACATAGCAACCACATTCACACTTTATGTGTTCTTCTTTGATATCTTTTTGCAAATACCTTGTAGAATCGCTGCTTTCCCTTCTTGAGTACAAATAAAAGAATCAATACAGCAATGACAATGGCTGCAGAAGCTACTGATGCAATAAACTGGCACAATTATCTTTTCTTATGTGATTTTTTACATGAATCAGAGAGACAAAGCCTTGGATTTCCTTCAACGCTACAAGAAAAAGGGCTGTCAAGATATCAAATGCACAAGGGTTTTGGATAACAACTGAGAAATTTTACAGGTATAGGTGGAGAGTTTTTTAGTTTTTTTTTCTATGTTGGAGATTTTCTTACAATAGTTTTAGTCCTTCCCTTTGAAGAGCTTGAGGAATTGAACCGTTGAGATTGTTCCTGCTTAAGTTTCTGTTGAAAACAACCATGATTATGAGGTGGGTTAAGAGCATAAGAGATATTTTGGGTAGAAGCTTACATGACCATCAACGATTTCATGTTTGCCTAAAAATTCTGGCACCCTCCAATCAAGTTATTATTCGACAAGTCCCTAATGATTGGAAATGGAGAATATATAGATGGAAGTTTGTGAAATTTATTCTCATTTCGTATAATACTAAATTATGCCTTCTAAGAATGTTAATACTAAATACTTACAGTGTTTCTAGTTGCTTGCGTAAGATTTTGAACGGCCGCGGCTATGATTCCAACTAAACCACTTGAAGACAAGTTTTCTAGTGAAATGCCACAAAATTACATTCGAAGAGTTAATGATCACAATTACAGCCAGATCTTAAAAGAGTGTATGTGCCACTAAACTTGTCTTACAAAGTAGTGATTCTTGGTGGCGTGGACATATCCGTGTGGCTGCAGTTTAAACCGTCCCACCTAAACTGTTGAGGGACGCATGGATCACCTTGCCAGTTGATTCTACTCAATGCATAGGTCTCTGCGATGCTTACAATTGCACCCACTGAAATAAAAAGGATTTGATGTCTTGAGTACTATTATTTACTAACATAAGAAAGAAATATATAATCTCCTAAACATTATTCGAAAAGTAATTTGACACATGTTATCTCCACAATCACTTTCACTAAAAAAACTAACATGATATTGCTATAACTGATGACATGATTTATGAATAAATATGACATAATAATTATATTTAATGTAAATTTATATTTTTGGTAATTTTTTTATAATATAGAAATAATAATTCAACATCATTAAAATAAATCTATTTAATATGACATTAAAAATATAATAATATAAATATAAAATATTTTACAAATTTTTAATTATTATTTAAGTCTATTTATAATCATATAATTTTTTAATACTAAACAAATTTTCAAATTTTCATACATTTTTAAAGAATTAGAAACTTTTAACCGTAACATCATTTGTTTATTTTGATATCTACAAATTTTAAAATTATGTTTAGTTTTATTTTTAATAATTATAAAAAATTCTATCAATTTTAAATTTTAAATATAAATATATATATATATATATATGTATATATCTCTTTCTTATATAATTTAAGATAAATCAAAAATATTTATTTTAACTTAATTTTATTTTAATTAGATTCAAATATTAGTTTACAAACAATAAAATCTAGAATATTAACATAATTTTATTTTTAAACATAATTTAAATTAAAAATTCTATTGCTGCATATTGTGTAGAAAAAACACCTAGTAGCCTTGCTTAATTAACCTATGGTTCTTAAGTTATGGTTATTAGCGGAATATAAAAATTTGTTTCTTAACTTTTAAATTAAAAAATAAGAATTAGTTCTTAAGTACCCTTATTTAAGAACCGGTTTTTAATTTTTAGTCTTCTCTATTAAAAGAGAAGTACAAAAAAAAAAATCTAATTAGGTAAAAGTCATAGTAGGATCATTTTCATTAATTTATTATTATGACATTTTTGATTATATACTTTAATCAAGCAAATATATATCATTTTTTAAATTTTAATGAATAATTTTAATTATAAATTTAATTATAGTTCAAAAAAAATCAGTTGAGAAAATCTAACAAAATCTAATTAAAGTGTTTAAAGGTTTTATAAAATAATGCATTATTTAATTTCGTAATTAATACTATTAATACTATTATAAATTAATTTTAAGTAAAATTTAAGAAAAAGAATAAATTATATGTTGTCTTTTAATAAATTTTATAATTATTAGTTTATCTAATCTATTAAAACTCAAGTACAAATATAAAATAACCCTTGATTTTACATAATATTTACAAAGAATGCCACTGATATTATCCATGTATCCAAACATAAACATTGATTCTTAACAAGAAAAAAAATAAATCTAGGCTAAGCCCATTAACAATCTTTGTCATTTAAATTAATGACTGCATAAAAAATGTATATGTGCCTTCCAAATTTTTATAATAAAAACAAAATTATATATATATATATATATATAACATTAAATTAGTTTATTTTTATTCATATTCATATAAGCTACCAACTATATTTAAACTAAAAAAAATAACAATGTCAATAATTTTCGATTATAATATGAACTTATTCATTTACAATAACAAAATCATATAACTTTCCATAACAATTTAATGACTAAAGTACATACTAATATTTATTATAAATGATTATATATACAAAAAAATACAATGCATTATCATTTGTACGATATATATATCTAATAAGAATAACTTATGTAATTTATAAATTTAAAGAATTTAATCACCATATAATACATATACACATTTAGGTCTGGGACGGATCGAATATCTGGGGTATTCTAGGATATACGGATTCAGATATTTTTTCGTCGGATTCATAAAATTGTTATTTGGATACGGATATTTGAGGTTAGGATATTCTGACTATAATCTGAATACACGTTGATATCCGGGACATGTTTTTTTTAATTAAAAAATTAATTATTAAGCATCTATTTAGTCTATTTAAAATTATTATTTAAAAACCTTAAAATCATTAAAATTTAATAAAATTAAAACTTTAGTTATTTTATATAAAAGTATATATTATATACATAGATAACTATAAATAAATTTTAAATATTTAATATTTAGATCCGATATCTAGACTTAAAAATTTTACTATTCGAATTTGTACTTGGATCAATCAAATCCGTAAAATCACTATCATGATCCCTGAATATCCATTTTTTCGAAGCGGATGAGATCCGAATCGGATAATGGATATTGAATATTAAGTTCAAGTCATATATACAATTATATCAAACAAATTAATTAAAATATTTAGACATTCACAAAAATAACATCCGCGCGGGTGCGCGGGTCAAACACTAGTTTGATATTAAAATAGAAGTACTATATGAAATAAATGTTTTCATTTAAATAAATAAATAAATATCATTCACTGTTAAATCAGTTGTTAAAATTTATACATTTTATAAAAATAAATTGTCAACATTTGTTAAACTATCATAATCTAAAATTATATATTATCTTTTTTTTGAGACTAAAAAATATACAATTACTAAAATTATTATAACAAATATAGGTTATATAACTAAACTTTAATTGATGTGTTATTCACAAATATGCTATTAGAAAACTATAAATTTAACAATTCATTCAAAATATTAATAACAAATCAATTTAAATATAAATTTTAATGTTTTTAATTATAATAAATAGTTTTGAAAAAATATAAAAAATAGTTACCAAAAAATTAAATATTTTTATATAATTAATGCACTATCATAAAATAATATTGGATAAGAAAGATAAATAATAAGATTATAGATTAACACAATATATAACACTAAAATGTAAATTATAAGTTTAAAACGTGTAGAGTAATATTAAAGTTTTACATTTATTAAATAAACATAAAACCCGCACGGATGTGCGGGTAGTTAAAATTAAAAAAACATTTTTTTAATATTCCAATAAGAACCCTACCCTAATAACTCCTGTTAATCATTGTATTATATGCATAAAAAGTCACATACCATCGCTACTCCAAGAGTATTAAAGATGCGAAGGAATGGAATCAGGCACAAGCAACCACCAAAGCTCCCAACCCTCGATTACTCCTCCAACCACTCAAGCAGCAACTTCTCGTATTTGTCCTCCACCGGTGCTACCACCTGGCCTCCTTATTTGTAAAGTTGATGCGGCTGATGCGGCGTGGGACGCTAAGACCGAACCAGTGTGGCATAGGTGTGCTTCTCACGGGTACTACTGCGCTTTTCTCCCACCTCAATCTCTGAAGCGCATAGTCATGTTTCATCAGCTCTAATGGCAGAGGCCATTGCTGTTCACCGAGCGGTTTCTAATGCCGTGTTTTCAAACGTCCGATCTCTTGCGGTTCTTTCTGATTCCTTATCTCTAATCAAGCTTCTGAAGAAGGGAGGGTATCAACCTGAACTGTTCCGGTATCATGTTGATATCTATCATCTCATGTCTCTCTTTTGATGTTATATCCTTTGAGTTTATCTCTCGTATTTTTAATTCTGAGGCTGACTCTGTAGCGAAATCAGCTCTCGCATTGCATGTAACAAACAACGTTTAACTAATGCAATGTTTTGTTAGACCAAAAAAAAAAAAAAAAGTCACATACCATCGCTTTCATTTGTATCGGACTGTGGAAACTGAAGAACTGTGAAGACTTCCCAAGCATTAAGTAGAGGTGGACGAGTTGATTTGTCGGTTCTTATCAGCTGGAACCTGCATTTCCCTCCATCGCCAAGTTCTGGGTGACGGGCTAGAGATAGTAGTTACGCTCAGCCTTCTTGGAACAAATGGGCCATAATATTGTATTCCATTCCAGGTCACATTGAATTCCCTAGTTTCATTCGCCTGCATGTCTTCGATCTCAGCGAAGTGTGCGTAATAGTAATATTTTTCATTAGGATTTTAGTGAAGTCCATTCAATTGTCAGCGGCGCACTTGAATTAGTAGGTGTGGCGGCTGTTTGAAGTGCAATTGCCGGTGTATCAAAGCCGTTGGAATTTTCCACTTTTTGAAAAGTGGAAACCTGTGTCCATGTCTTCATGAAAAACGGATCCCATATGCGATCGTAGACATCGCTGGAGTACCTGCGGATAGGAACATTTGTTGTTTTAGCAGTAAAATAAGATACTATTTTATCAGAGTTTGATCTTTCATTGCACTTGTAGATTGGGCAAAAGGTGTAACAGACAAGAAGCAAAATGGGGACACGGAAAATAACGACAAGAAAAAAAGAAGAAAGAAGGGGCGTTTTTTCACTTGGAGATTACTTACCGAATCTGAAGATCTTGACTCGCTGAGATAATACCGACGGTAACGATTCAAGGAGCCAGATTTAATGAATATAGAGTCATTTCCCATTGGCCGCAACTCCAAAGTGGATATTTAGTGTTTGGTTTCTCCAGTCTTGACAAGACAAATCTGCATCGAGTTTGATGTTGCAGTGTGTAATATATCACTCACTGTACCATTCACGTTTGCAAATCTATCGTGGTCCATAGATTAGGTCCAAGATGAAGATCAAACGCCGGTTTATGCCACGACCATCATAGTTTCCATACACAAGGTAGCTCTGACCATATATCTGCGTCACTTCTCCACACTCATCAGACTGTAACAGTTCCGTATTCCTTCGGGAAAATATCTCAGCGTTGGTGTATTGCTTCGCGTATCTCGCAGGATTTTCTCTGACTCGACCAGTTTTTTCCGCCCTGTGTGAAATTTTCATCAGAATACAACCACAGTTCCACTAGAACTCTCTTTATAAGGAGATCCATACAAGGTTTAGGCCCACAATCCAAACTGATGAACCCTGTTAACAGTGCAGTTGTGAGAACCAAAACATTAATTTTTTAATAGAATTGTACCCAAAATGACAGAAAAATATATGATATATGATACCTTCTTGAGCTTGAAGAATATGAATGATGGCCAAAATTGCAGTTAGCACCAACAAGAGCCCAAGAGAAGTATCCATGTTTTCTTAACTCTAGGTGAAAGAAATCAAGAAACCAATGGCTATGCTGCTGAAGATAAAACACCATATAAATAACCAAGGGGGAAGGGGGGAACCATACAGCAAAACAAAGTCTTTTTACAAGTCAACGGTTGAAATGAGTAAATGTTCTCATAGGACGAAAAGTTCATCCAGAGCCGAAATAACTGGTAAACTTCAAGGAAAAGTCTGGAGAGTGAATACATAAAAGAAAAAAAAAACACACAATGCTGAGATATTTTTAAGATAGAACATGGAACTGTTAGAATCAGAGTGTGAGAAGGGTAGGATATATTGATCAGGACTTGGTTAGATGGAAATTACCATGGTCTTTACATTAAACCAGTATTTGATATTTATCTCTGACCTAATCCATTGCCCATGTGCGACGATAGATTTGGAAAGACGAGTGAGTAGTGTACGAATAGAGATATTAGAGCCAGCATTACTGATAGGTTCTAATTCCCCTGGTGAAGCTTGCACTAGAAACTGATTGCTAATTAATTACGAGGAGACGATTCATTTGAATTTAGTATACAATCTTAAACTGATGGACCATGTTTTAAGACATGGTATGAAGATTAAGCATGTTTATTTTTATTTTATTTTTGGACAAACCTCAATTTTATAGATTCTTATTCTTCATGAATGAAAAAAGTGTTCACAGAAAATGATAACATAGCCATCATAGTCAAAGAAAACAACAAGGAAGCAAATACAACATATAAAGATAGGGGCAAACATCATACTTAAACAACTAATGGCGTAAAGAAGTCCTCTGAACTTAACGACCATAGAGCTGAAAAATGAGATGAAGTCCTGGGAATCAAGGACCACAAACAGTGATATGCATCCCGAGATTGAAACAGCAGCAAGTGCACAATTAACAATCTTTAGAATGGCTAAACAGCCTTTGATTGAACTTCAATATTTGAAGTATCTCTAATCTTTAACATTGAACTCCCTGCACCAAAACCACATAAAGTAGTTGCTGAAATTAGGAGAGAAACAACCTTCATAAAGAAGGAACCTGGATAATAGACGTCCGATAAAACCCGATCCACGGGATGAATGGAAATGTGAGACATTAATCCATCAAGCTGCCATAGCTGAACACAAAAGGACTTGAATACCACAGAGGTATAACTGCATAAAACAGCAACTGGACTGCATACTGCAGTAAAAGGCCGCACCAAAACTAGGTACAAAGACAAACCATGAGAGAATCCAAGATAGCAAACCAAAGATATCAATACATCACTGAAGCATAAGTTTGAGAATCTCTGATATAAACCTGGAGGAAGTAAACGCTTGGAGGCAAAGCCTGTGTCACCAACGGACACAAGTAAGACAACATGAACACAAACACTAATCACAGAATCCATATTCAACAAAACAGATTTTAAATCTGGAGATTTAGAAATCGTTTGAGAGGAGATTAAGGATGTGTCGAAGAGCAGAAGAAGCACGAGATGGAAGGATGACTCAGGTGGATCTGGCGGTTCTGGAGGAGAGGGAGCTTCGAGCGGCACAAGAAGAGACGTACACGGCGGCGGCGGATCGGGAGGAGGACGGAGCTGCGAAGGAGGAGACGGAAGCTGGAGCCGCAACGGAGGAGACGAACACTTCAACGGAGTCATGAGAGTGGTGAGCTGCTTCAAAGGGTAAAAGACTGAGAGACCGAGCTGAGACTGCAGAGAGAAGCCATGGAAGCGGCACCTAGGGAACTGGGCCAGAGAGAGTTTCTCTTAGGGCGAACTCAATCTAGTACGTGATTAAGCATGTTTATAACATGTCAAAAATAGGGAGACGATTCATATGAATTTAAGCTATCAAGAGATAAATTTTGATTTTATTCTTTATTTATTGAAAAATTATGCAGAACACACAAAATTAAATACTAAAAAGAAAGACTTTGGCAAGTCAATGTGTTTTCTAGTAAAAATTCTCCATGGGAAGAATAGTAAGAGGATACTAATCCTCCAACGTTATTATCCAGAAAATTGGCTGCAGGCTGCAATAGCCACCAGGCCTACCACCACCAGACATTGCACTATCACGCACGAAGAAATGAGTGTACGATACGGTAGATCTGAAATTCTGAATTTATAACTATTTGTAATATAACAAAAATATACAAACAAAACACATTGACTTATAGCATTTGGTGCAATCGCGCTCAGGTACGTGGTGAGATAATACTATCTTACAACACCGTTAACCCAAAAATTGCAGTTAAAGGGTATAAGAGCATGATTAACCCTAAAACCCAAATAAGAGTTCTTATTTTTTTTATTAAAAAAATAAAAAAATAAAAAAATAAAAATGAACCATTCGCCGGCCCGTGACAGTTGGATTTGCGAACAGTGCAAGAAACAACAAGAAATTGGTTCTTAATTAAGAGGTTTTAGAAACTGTTTTTGGTATTGGTGGACCTCCCGTTAGGCAACCCACTAAACACCTCCATTAATCATGCTTTAAGCAACTTTTTTGGGGTGTTAGTGGACCTCCCGTTAGGCAACTCACTAAACACCTCTATTAATCATGATCTTGCTTCAAAGTTCCAATGAAGCTATCGATCATACTAGTTTAACTAATCTTACAAATTTGTAACCAAAATCATTGATTTATTTCATTTCTATACTGGTAGCAACGCATATGTAGGCAGACACAACTTAGAAACATAAACTTAAGGAATGACACGGTTGTGATCAGTGGCTGCAACTATCTTGCCCCAGGAACCACTGAAGTGTCCAACCTCATGATCGTCTCTTGAGTTTCCAAGTCTTGATTCTTAGACACCCTCGAGTTCTCACATGCAAGACACTCTTTAATCTCGGTAATAACATGAGACATGGTTGGACGATTTGCAGAATGAGGATCCGCGCATGACATTGCCAGCTCAAGAGCTTTCCATGCAGAATTACTGTCATAATCCCCGCAAAGGTTTGGATCCATGATCCCATTAATATCGCCACGATTAAGCTTAAAAGCAACCCATTGTGTTATGTGAGACTTCTCAGATATTACACGTTGGTTTGTTATCATCTCCAATAAACACTATCCCGAAGCTGTAGACATCACTCTTCTCACCCAACCGACCTGAATGGGTAATATCTGCAAGGCATGCATAATCTATATAGATGATTTCATATGTTGAAGAAGGCATAGTGTGATGTGAAAACTGACAATACTTACTCGGGATCAAGGTATCCAGGAGTACAGCAATCACTGTTGATACATGAGGTTCGTCTCCAACTTGGAAAGATTTTGAGAGCCCAAAGTCTGCAAGTTTGGCCCTGAAATGCTCATCCAGCAATATGTTGGTAGTTTTGACATCTCTATGAACCATTTTCGGTGTGCATCCAATATGTAAGTACTCCAGTCCTATGCAATTGAGTCATCAATAACAATATTATCGTATAACCAATTGAATGAGTAAGCTTGATCTACTAGATTTGTACCACACACGTACCTAAAGCAGCCTCCAATGCTATTTGTAGTCGACTACCCCAGCTGCTGACAGATCTATCTCTATTTCCTGTATATTAGATCGTTAGATCCTTTCAACTTTTCCAAGTTCCATGAGCTAGCAACCAGTTACTACAAATGTTACCTGCCAAATGTTGCTTTAAGTTTCCGCTGGGTAGAAATTCATAGACCAAGGCTAAGCGATCAACTTCATAGCAATACCCTTACGAGGCTCACCAGATTTTTATGGTGAACTCTAAGAAGAAGATCAACCTAAAGGCATTCAGTGAAACAATAAAAATAAATCTCATTTTCTTATTTTAAAAGCAGATGATCATATCATTTAGTTCAAAGGTTACAGTACTACACATACCTCTGCCTTGAATTGTTTATAACCATGAGTTGAGAGTTGAGAGAGTACTTTAACCGCCACCTCGGAACCATTTACTGTACCGTGATACACGAAGCCGAACCCTCCTTTCCCTAAAACTCTTTGGAAGTTATTTGTCATTTTGATAACCTCTGAATATGTGAACCTCATGCTTTTCTGATCAAATGAAGGTTCAGGTGAATTAGCAAATGTATCATTCACCATTGCCATCCTTGGTGGCAGATGTAGACCTGTGAAATCAGAATAAGGACTTTAATCATTTCGTTTTTTTTGTTTGTATTTTGTTCTTATAATAAGGTTTCATCTATTTGATGCCACTCTTGCAAGTACCTTCTTCAGCCGTTGAATATCTCTTTCTTAGTACGAGAAAAAAGAACCAACACAGCAGTGACAAAGACTGCAGAAGCAACTAATGAAACGATTGGCACAAGAACTTTCTTCTTATGTGGTTTTGTACATGAATCGGAGTCACAAAGCCTTGGGTTTCCTTCAAACACTACATAAGACAAGGGTTGTTCAGGCCATTAAAATTCACAAAAATGGTCATAGATAATAACTACGAAAAGTTCAGAACTACATGTGGATAGTTTCTTACAATAGCTTTAGTCCTTCTCTATGAAGAGCTTGAGGAATTGTACCATTTAGTTGATTTCCGCTTAAGTTTCTGTTAAAACAAACCATGATTTAACGTGGGATATGAAGAGCATTAGAAAATATTTTGAGAGATACTTACATGACCGACAATGATTCCATGTTGCCTAGAAACTCTGGCAACTCTCCGGTCAAGTTATTATTTGACAAGTCCCTATTTGAAATGAAATGAAAGTTTTTCCAGTTTATTCCTATCTGTATAATAATAAAAAATTGTGCTTTCTATTAACAATGGAAATACTTACAGAGTTTCTAGTTGTGTAAGATTTTGAATGGAAACTGCTATGGGTCCATTTAAACCACTTGAAGACAAGTTTCTATCAAAAATGTCCAAAATTAAATTCAAAATATAATCAAGAAAGATCTTGAAGAGTGGGTTGTGTGTACTTCTTAAACTATTGACTTACAGAGAAGTGATTCTCGGTGGTATGGAAGCATCTGTGATCCTGCAATTTAATCCGTCCCAGCTGAGATGTTGAGGGACGCATGGATCACCCTGCCAGTTGATTCTACTCAATCCGTAGGTGGCTTCAATGTCTTTCACAGCAGCCACTGCAAAACGTGGTTTTTGATGTCTTGAATGTGTTTATGATTTAAATCTTTAGTTAACATAACAAAGCACACACTTACCGTCGCTTTCATCTGTTTCGGACTGTGGAAACTGAATAACAGTGTAGACTTCAAAAGCATTAAGTAGAGGTGGGAGAGTTGATCTGTTGGTTCTTATCAGTTGAAAGCTGCATTTGCCTCCTTGGCAAGTTTCGGGTGAGGTGCTTTGAATAGTATTAATTACTAGTTTGTCTGGAACTAGAGGACCGTAATAAAGCTCTCCATTTAACACCATGTTGAATTCCCTGGTTTCATTTGTCTGCAAGTCTTGGATCTCAGCGAAGTGTGAGTACAAGTAATATTGCGCATTGGCATTTTCTGAGCTCCATTCAATCGTCAATGGCGCACTGGCATTAGTAGGTGTGACAGCATATTTTAGCACATCTTCTGGTGGAACATAACGGTTGGAACTGTCCACTTTGTGAGAGGTGAAAATATGTGTCCATTCCTTCCTGAAGTGCTGAACCCATATGCGATCATATTCATCGTCGGAGTACCTGGGGTGTGAATTAAGAGTACTAATTTTTAGCAATGAAATTAAGATGAACATTTTTATTCTTTAGAACATGATTAATGCAGAGTTTTTAGGGTAGGTTTATTATCGGAATATAAAAAGCTATTTCTTAACTTTTAACTTAAAAAAAAAGAGTTAAGAATCGTTTCTTAAAATTTTTAAGAAACAATAACGTTTTTTTAAAGTTAAAAGTTAAAAAATAATTTTTTATATTCCGATAATAACCCACCCTAAAAACCCTGTATTAATCATGTCCTTATATGTGTTTGGACCACTATAATCTTATCAGATTGATTATCTTAAAACATCAATCTATGACATTATTCATTGCATTTATGGATTGAATAGGTACTTTGTCTAAAAATGCATTCAAATGTATCATGTATAGGTTTCTAGACATATGACAAAGCCCCAGAGGGCAAAGGTGTAGAAGAGAAAGAAGAGCCTTTAATAAGCAAAACAGAAAGATGACGTTGACTTACCGTATTTCATATCCTGTCTTGTTAAAATGATACCGGTCGTAAAGATTGAGTGAGCCAGATTTGGTGATATAAGAACCACTTTCCATCGGCCGTAATTGCAAAGTGGATATTACGGGTGTAGTTATGCCAGTCTTAACAAGACAAATCTGCAATGAGTTTGATGTTGGGGTGTGTAAGACTTCTTCTCGTGTACCATTCACCAGTGTCTCCAAATCTATTGTGTCCCATAGATTAGGTCCAAGATATAGATCGAAGACCGGCTTGATGTCATTACCATCGTAATTTCCATAGAAAAAATCAGCTCTGATCAAATATTTACGTCCCTTATCCACCCTCAGATCGTAACAATTTCGTGTTCCATTTGGAAAATATCTCAGCGTCTCGTATTGCTTTGTGTATTCCTCATGAATTTTTCTGCATTGACCAGTGTTTCCGCTCTGTATGAACTTTTCGTCCGAAGAGAACCAGAGTCCATTATTAGTTTCCTTATAAGGAGACAGTTCATACGAGGGCAACCCACAATCCAAACTGATGAACCCTGTTAAAAGAAAATGATTAGCCGTTAGAAGTTATGATAAGCAAGAAAAATTGTCAAGAAAGAAAACTAGTGTTGAAGAGGTAGCAATGATGTATGTAGAACAAATAAGATAATATGATGATACCTTCTTGGTCTCCAGCATGAACAAGATGAATGATTGCCAAAGTTGCAATTAGAACCAACAAAACCTTATCACAACAACTCTCCATACTATCTTTAACTCAAAATAAAACTCATTTGGTTATTCTATGGAAGATAAATAGTGAACAAACAAGCAAACCCCGAATCGCACAAGACTTTAAAAAGTCAATGTGTTTTGTCACCATACAACAAGAAGAAAAGTAAGCAAAACTTAATTCACACGGTACAAGAAAGACACTGCCAAATCAATGGTGAATGTGTTTTCTAGTGCCACCTTCACCAAGCGAAGGAGGTAAAGAGACCACAATGTTTCAACATCACTTTATAGTGGAAAAAAAGGAAGCGGAGCAAGAAGCACGTTAAGCAAGAAAGTGATATATATATCAAAGAAGAATCAATTATCTAAGATGAGTCCAGGAAGAAGTTTCTTTCTTTGTTTGACTGCTCTCACTATTTTGTGAGTTTGCCTTAAACCAAATAATGAGGCCAAACTCCGTATGTTCAGTTTTTAAATTTTGCGGGTTTATTTCGGGTGGGTCTTGATTTATAAATTACCCCATCGGGTTTATCCTATCGGATTCTGGGTACCCGATGTTTTTTTTAATTAAAAAAAAAAACTGACTAAACAACATCTTTTTACGTTTTTTTTACCCTAATTTTTTTGTCTCTTCCATATGTGGTTCTCTCTTCTTCACCCAACTGTTGAGCGACTTTTCTCCATCAACTTAATCTCTACAAGATAATCATTTTCCTTTTTCCATCGAAGTTTCTGGGTTTTGAAGTCATCTTGTACTTACTAGCCTGAATGTTCTCCGTTCATGAACTTTTTGAATTTTCAAAATATCTAAGTTAAAAGATAAGTCTCTGCGTTGGTTTGCTTCTTTGTCGGAGTTAGCTGATGATTGAAACTTCTTGTGAGAGGTTAAAAGGAAAGTTGCACTGTTTATTTTATGTAATGCGTTTGCCTACGATATATTTGTTTAGGTTTGTGATGACATTTAAATAATTTAATTGCTTTTGACAATAATCTGTTTCAAGAGAATGATCGATCATTTTTGTTTTCGTTCTCAAACCATGAGTACAAACATGACACAGTGTTGCTCTGTCTATAACTTGTCGTTGTAGTTCACTATGACTGTTAAGAAGGAATGAACCAATGCATTATTTTGTATTTCATAAGTTATATCATGTTTGATAATTAATCAAAATGTATACAAAACATGATTAAAAATTAAAAATTCAATACATATGAATTTAGTTTAAAACCTTAAAGTTTTAACCAAAAAATCACAAAACTTTTAAAAAAATAGGAATAGGGTTTTTCGCGGGTTATCCGTGGGTAGCCCTAAAGTTTTAGGGTTTTTCGCGGGTTACCCTAATAATACTGGGTTTTTCTGGTTTAGGGTAATTCTTAGGCGGGTTTAATTTGGATTCGGGTCGGATCGGGTAATTTTACCCTTGACAACATCCATAGCTATGGTTAGTGAGTACTTGAACTGGGACATTGTCACATTTGGTGGCAACTTTGTCAGACAATAAATATTGGTGCAATCTTATTTACAAAAGAAGCTATCGATGCACAATGAAATGCTGACTTGCATATGAGAACGCGATTAACGATTGGAGTGCTGGAAACTCAGCGTTTTAAACGCTATTTTATAAACAAATGGAAATATATTTTGGGCTGATTTTGGACGGCCCAATAGGTAACTTTGGTTATCCCGAACGTTTTGGATCCAATAACAATAACCTATTTCCATCGTCTACGCGAAGCAGTCATCTGAATTTAGAGAGAGAGAGAGAGAGAGAGAGAGAGAGAGAGAGAGAGAGAGAGAGAGAGAGATGAGGTTGTTTGATCCATGGCCAGTGTTCTTCAAGAGGGAGTGGAAACGTTGTTGGCCGTTTCTAACCGGATTCGCTGTGACAGGCGTCCTCATCACCAAGCTCACCGCTGGATTCACTGGTAACTCCTCTCAGATCTGACCGATCTTCTATAGAAATGATAGAATAGAACCAATCCTTATCTTCAGAATCAGATCGGATATAGTCGAGTTTTTTTTTTTTGTTATGTACTGTGAGTCTCGTGGTTGTGGAAACACTTACATATATAAATTCGTTGATTCATTTGCAGAGGAAGACGCCAAGAACTCGAAGTTCGTCCAACAACACAGGCGGTAAGTTTCTTACCCTTTCGATCGCATTTTGGATTTTGGAATTGAATGTGATTGCTCAGCATCTTTCAATTGAATTGCATTTTGATATTGAACCAGTTTTGTTCTCTAGTATAGCTAGAGGTGCTTTTTTATCAAAGAGTCTCATTTTGAATGCTTGATTGATTTGGTTTGCACAGGTTTTACTAAATAATAACCATCCTCTGTTACTTGTTCATGCCTATTTTCAGGTGATCGTCTCATGTGAAATCTATTGCAAAACATAAAACAGAGAGAATCCTACATACTTGTTGTTGATCTCTCTCTTTTCCTTTCATCTTTTGTCTTTCACATTGCAAGTTTGAAATGGATTGGTTCCAATCTTTCCCCCTGAGATATGTTTGAAACCGATTGATCTCTCTCATTTTGTTATTGTTGAATCGAAATCATTAGTGACAAATCCCATTACAAGAGTTATTAAAGCTAACTATAGAATCTGACAACATTCAGCAATATACATATAACGTAGCAATAGAATCTGCAGACAGTGTGTTGACCAAGCTAACAAAGCGAGTCCAGGAATGCTCCAATTTTTTGTCCACGCAAGAGATGAACAAAGGGCATGAGCTTATTCACCAAACACCAAAACAAATACCCATTCCTCCTCTGCATCTCTCTCAGTGTCTTCCACATCACCAAACTCCCGAACTCACTCTTTGCCATCTTCACCAAGCTCTCTCCATGACACCACAAAAACTCTCCCACCACAACTTCTCCCCCCTCCTCTGTATCCAAAAGCTTCCCCACCACGTACCGTCCCCACTTCGTATACGATAGCCCACAGCAATGGCCACTCAGGCTAACTGCCACGTTATGCGTGCAACGCAAGTCATGCAAGCCAAGCACGTACTGGACCACGTAGTTTCCATGCTCATGGTAGCTTAAGCGGAGAGCGTTCTGCGCCACTATGTACAAGAGCTGGTCTCTGTAGATAACATTGCCCAAGGCGCACCAGTCGTTTATGATTTGTTTCAGCACGATGTAGCCACCTCGGTCACACGCCAGGTTAACCGCGTGGTGGAGAACGTAGTCGTACATTGCTGCTTTCTTCGCCTGGCTAAAAACTCGCATCCCTTGCAACGCAACGCAGGACGCGTTCCAGTCGGTCATGAAATGGAAGAAGCGGCGCATGATAGCGTTAATGAAGAAGCTGTCCACGTCATCTGATTTTCCGAGTAGCTCTTGTATGCGGTTGGGGCCGTTCTTGTTTCTTGCCACCTCCAAGAAACGATCGACATCTAACGTCAGCAACACGGCCATCTTCCGAAGATCGCTTCCGTCTTCATCGAATCTTGAGACCACCTCTCTAAACTGAGCTGCACCGCCGTCTTCTTCGTTGCTAGTCATTAAGTTGAACAACGACTGCATACACGTGTCCCTTTCTTGAGGTGTCAAGGAGGCGGAGGCGCGAATTGAGTTGAGTAAAGATTGATTCTCTTCAGAAAGATTGGCTCTGTTTGGTGCGGTGGGGGTTTCACGTGGAGGAGAAGGAACCACCGGAGACTCTTGTTCGATGGATGCTCCTGCGGCGGTAAGACGGAGATCGCCTACGTTGGCCATTATAAACGTTAACTCTTTGCTCTAATTTGTCTTGGAAGGATAAAGGGTTTTTGGTAGTGTGATTGTAGAGAATGAGAAATGTTGAGATACGTGGAGTGATAATGCCTATTTATATGAGTACGTAATTAAATACATATACATGGCGACGTTGGTGGAGTATTCTTTTCCGTTCCATAGAATCTAATTTTATCATTGTGATTTTCTTTTAATGTTAGGTTATATTGTTACTACTGTGAAAAACTTCACTCATCTCCCTCTCCCTTTATAATTCACGTTAGGAGACATGCATGCACCACTACTGAGTTTTTTAATAAACTCATCTCCCAGATTGACTAGGTAAAAAACTTGTTCGATATCGTACGGAAACTCGCTTTATAAAATCACATAAGTCATATTTCATATAGAAAGCTTTTTATAAAACTTGTTTATAATTGATTTAGAAGATTGTTACTTTTATGTTGGCAAAAAATAATAATTTTAAGGGTAATTCTCTTAAATAGCCTAATCTTAAATTTTGTCATCAAAACCTACTCGAAAAAAAAATTAACAAACTTTTTTTATTAAAGAGGTAAAATACCTTATTACCATTTGTTTTTTTAATATATAAATATAATTTAATAATAAAACATAAAAATAAATTTATAGTTTCGAATTATATGTTTTCAAATTCAATCTTTTTATAAATTTTTATTTTTTAATTTTTATTTCTGAAATTCAAAATACTTTGAAAATTTTATTTTAATTTTTTTATTTAATTAATTTTATGGATATAAATGTATATTTATCTCTTTAATGAAGCATTTTGGTCATTTGATATTTAAAATTTATATTTATGATAAAAGAAATTTAGTGCTATCCTAGAAAATTTATCTTAATTTAATTAGTGTCATAATAAATGATATTATTTTGTAGTATCTAAACCCGCAAAAATAGTTTTAGTTATTTTAAAAAATCATTTGAGTGTTAGTCAAATTATTAAAAATAATATAAGTAAAAAGTTATTAAAATATAGGACCTAATGTTTTATATTGTTGGGAACAAGATTAATTATTGTGTTTTACATTTAGTAGTATAATGTTGTTTTCCATGATTGTTCTTAATAAAAGTTTAACATTTTATTAAATACTAATTAAATTAAATATAACATAATGTATGTCTAGAGGTTACGTACTAATAAATGTTTTTGTTTTAATAAAAAGGATTGAGGGCACATATTGAACTAAAATGAATTAGTATTCAAGAAGAATGGATTGGGAGGTACTGTCTTGTGGCAAAAAAGTTAAAAATAAATGTAGCGCTTTGCATGAGAAAATGTAAAGTTTTCATGTTTCAATAATTTTTTATTCATATATATTTGAGAGTACATAACTTCATATTGAATTAATGATTGATTAGTGTTTAAGAGGAGTGGACACTTGACGACCTGGAGATTTTGTCTTGCAGCAACAAGAATTTTAACCAGTTGAATCCCGTAGTAAACAAACTGCCCCCATTGTAAATCCTTTTTGTTTACAAAGGGCTTCACATTTTCTTTAGGCTCTCACATGGGCCTTGTTCTTCACATGTTTCCATGCCTATTTAGCTCATAAAAAAAAGTGATAATTTTAATACGAGAAAACAATTCAGTATACTTATATCTTCCAATAACGTAAAAATGTAAATTGCAAATATTGACAAAAGATATAAAAATATATTTTTAGCTTTTAAGATAATATTTTCTTTGCTTGTTATAGAGTTTAAAAAATAATACCTGAAACCTTAGAGATAAATGTGAGAGTAAACAGAATCATCAACAAAGGTAGTAAAAGAGATGCAAATTTCCTGGTTGCCATTAGTTATGTTTCTATAGGTTGCACCAACTCGTCGCCTGGATATTTTCTTGCTAAGAAAACAAAATGCACAGAAAAGTAAAATATTTAATTTCGACATTAAAATAAATACTAGTGTAATAGGAATAGCTGTAATAAGAATTCATAACATAAAAAGTATTAGTATTTTTACAGTAAAAATATTTGCGGAAATACTTACGATGAGTATGAATTGACAATAATTTTCTTGATTGTTTTGCTGCTTATTATGAACTGAGTTTATGGTCATATAGGTGTCCTATATATATAAACTTCCGTACCTTTGTAACGCATATTATCTGAGTTTTCCATATGAAAAATCTTTGAACATAAATTTGTTCAACGAAATTATTATTTACCATAGAATAAATTGTTTACCTATTTTGGTTGTTTCATAATATGACTTTGACTGTAATCTTGTTCAAGTATTCCTCAGTTTCCATTTTAGAAGAGGTGTATTCAATTTAGGATCTGAAAATTTTGAATATTAATGAGTTTATATAACTTTATGACTTTGGTGAATTAGGGGTATGCTTTTTTATTTTTTGAAACTTAGGGGTATGATTTCTTATTAAATTCTTTGCAAATTACTATGGTGTACATAACTTGTGACTTTGGTGAATTAGGGAAACTTACTTGTATGTTCTATAACTGATGAAGAATTCGTAAAGGCTGGTTCATTATTTTTGAAAGAGTTGCGATGCACTATGATCTATTATGTACGTACTTTGCAAAACACATACATAGTGGAGAATATAATCATAATGGAGAGACTACTTAAATAGAAAAAACATCATTTATTATTTAAAAGGTTAAAGATTAAAAAGATATGCAAAACAAGTAAGCATGTGAAGCAAGAATCTCTTGCAGTGCATTGTATTGATCATTATTTTTGTTTTCTCAATTATGAACACTAAAACTCTTAATCATAATTTTTAGTTATTAAATTTTTAATGTTATATTTTATTACTCAATACTGTTTGTAGTAGTCTTTAAAAAAAATACTGTTTGTAGTAGTCTTTAAAGGGAGGCTTTCAATGTATATTTCATTATTTCTAAAAAATATGATTTTAATCTATTTTTATCAGTATTAGGATTCTAATGTAAACATATATATATTTAAAAGTTAAATATAAAGTTTTGTTACTGAGACAAGCACCCAAATCCTTCAAATATAAAGTTAAACAAAGTTTAAAAGTAAAATTGATAATCGATATACTTTTAGAAGAAAGTTTATTCCCAAAACTTGGGAATATGATATTTAGTATATATGAGAAAATAACTCACTAATATGAAGCTTAAATCTTCTGAACTCAGCAATTAACATTAGAGAAAAATATGAGAAGTGAGCTGGAAATGCAAGAGATGGTGGATTGGACGGCTTTTCCAAAGCCTTCGAAAGAGATGCAAAGCAGCTGGCTATTGCAGCACTCTACTAAGCTCACGAAGAAGAAGACAAATGTAACTAAAAAAACTTATGCATGGACTCTTGCCTTAATCGTCGGCGTACTAGTGGTTATTGCGTTCTCGATGATGACGATCAGAGCTCTCACGCATAGCCACCACTACCAACAACAACCGCCGGAAACCTACAGCATTGCGCTTCACACTGGACTCAAGTTTTTCAACAGCCAACGTTGTAAGTGAAAGCAAACACTCTACGTATATTATAATTAATTATTATTATTAGTCTCATAACCATAATCTAAGCTGCTCTGCTCTGTTTTGTTGTCGCAGCTGGACACTTGCCCAATGACAACAACATTACATGGAGAGGTGACTCTTGTATCAAAGATGGGAAATTTCCAGCAAGCACCTACACAAACTTGTCTGGTGGTTATTACGATGGTGGTGACGCTATCAAGTCAAACTTCAAGATGTCTTTTGCAGTGACCATGCTGAGCTGGAGTGTCATCGAATATCGTCCCAAGTACCAACAACTTGGCGAGCTTAGCCATGTTGAAAGAATTATCAAGTGGGCAACAGACTACTTTCTCAAGACTTTCTACAGTAGTGCTGACACAATCCATGATATGGTGTCACAGGTTCCAAAAAAAACAAAAGCTTCTTACATGTTTCAACATTCTTTCATCTGTTACAAGTTGTTTTTTTTCCCTTTAAACAGGTCGGATGTGAAGGAACTGAACGTTACTGCTGGATGCGCCCTGAGGACATTGATTACCAACGACACGTAGATATATGTTTCAGTGACTGTTCCAATCTTGCGGCAGAAATGGCGGCTGCACTTGCTTCAGCATCCATCGTTTTCAGTGAAAACGTAGCATATTCCCAAACGCTTATTCAGGGTGCCAAGATTCTCTACAAGTATGCAGAGTCATCTATGAAAGGACAGTACTAGCTCCTGGGACGAGCTTTTATGGGTGGGGCTTGGCTATATTATGCTACTGGAGATGTAAGTTTCCTTGATCGGGTTACAAGTCTTGCCTTGGACGATCCGTCTGGTGTTTTCTCCCGTGACTCTGGAGTGTTTAGTTGGAACACAAAGCTCGCCGGGGCTCAGGTACGTTACTCTATAAGACCTTAATTAGTTCTGTTTTTCCCGAACTGATGTTTACTCTTTCTGGATATTATTATTAGTTGCTGTTGACCCGGTTGAGGCTGTTTTTGAGCCCTGGATATCCATATGAACAAGTGTTGAGAAAATTTCATAATCAAATCGGCATCGTTATGTGCTCTTACTTGCCTTCTTTCAACAAGTTTAAAGAACCAAAGGTAAATAGTTGTCTTGCCTTTATATTCTCTCAAGAGTATGTATGTATGTATAAACCTTTCTTTTGTTATCATATCTATAGGAGGTTTGATCCTGTTAAACCATGGAGATCCACAGCCTCTCCAGTATGCTGCAAATGCGGCATTCCTAGCGGCTTTATACAGTGATTATCTAGATGCTTCTGATACTGCTGGATGGTCATGTGGGCCTAATTTCTACTTTACTTATGTTCTACGCGACTTCTCGAGATCACAAGTAAGCATCCCTTCAACGAACAAAAACAGAGTAAATGATAGATCTTTATATGAACTAAGTCTTTTTTGTTTTGTTTCATGCAGATTGATTACATACTCGGTAAAAACCCACAAAACATGAGCTATGTTGTGGGGTTTGGGAGAGGTACCCAAAACAAGTACACCACAGAGGGGCTTCAATTCCAAAGAACCGAAAAGAGAGTTGCAAAGGAGGATGGAAATGGAGAGAAAGCTCAAAGGAAAACCCAAATATTATTGAAGGAGCAATGGTCGCTGGACCGGACGAACATGATGTGTTTCATGATGTTCGTACAAACCCCAACTATACAGAGCCGACACTAATGGGCAATGCGGGTCTCGTGGCCGCTCTAATAGCCTTATCAGGTGACAAAACCATGTTTGACAAAAAACGGTATTTTCTCTGCCATGCCTCCCTTGTTCCCGGACTCACCTCCGCCACCAGCACCTTGGACACCATAGAAATTGTTGATTAGTTTAACTTCTGCTCTCTTTTAATCTATCCTCTGCTTATATTGTGTATGTATGTATGTACGTGTGCTTAGCATGTATTACTACTTGTGAAAATAAAATCATGGGTTATGGGTCTGGTGATCATTTCTTCCTTCTTTGTCTGAAGCACATGGTGGTTTCTTCTTGGTAGATTAAGGTTAACAAAAACAATCATGGCTCAATTTGTTATCTACTATTATTGATATGATGGTAAGTTATTTATATACATGATATAATGTACATTTGTAGGCAAACTGTCAAATAAAGTAAAGTTTTGGGATTTCAATAACACAAACATATATGGGATGAAAGATTCGTTTTCAGATCATAATATCTTTTGGCTTTGGGAGCACCAAAACATGCATGGCAGCTACTACCAAAGGACCTCCTAAGTTACTATGAGAACTAAACCACCCTCCACTCCTGGTCTATTCAAGCCTCTTGAGACGTTGTTACAACAATATATATATATATATAAGGAGGGACACAAGGAGATTAAAAATGCTAATTAAGGGACCAAATACAAACTCTTGGGAGGCAAAAGAAAGCTTTAGAAAAACTCAAAAGTTTTTACCACCACTTTTGTGTCTTCTGCTGCTGTTGATACTGGTGGTCCCATCATTCTCTTGCTTTAACTACCAAACCCAACTGGAGCAATCGGTCCATGCTTTGGAGGTGGTTCAGTCTCCATCTTTTCCGGTACTTCAGGAGGAGTACTACACCTTATCAATGCTGCTTTATCTCCGTTGCTCCTCTCTTTGTCCCTAACCTCTTCTTTGGATCTTTCACCAGTAATGCCTGAACCAAGTCCCTACCCGCGTAGCTAGTGGCTGGTGACTCAGGAAACTGTTTTTGACTTCCTTTTTTTCGTTTAGACTTCCTTATGTTCAAAGAACTTTTCGTGTTTAGACCAGGATAAAGACAATTGAATCTTTAGTACGTATATTATAGCGTTTTGCATGAGATTATGTAAATTAATCATATTTGAATATGTATATATATTATTCATTCATATAATTTAAACATTTTATTCATACAATTTTAATCATATAATTGAGGGATACGGAACTAAAAATCAGTTAGTATTCAAGAAGAATGGATTGGGAGGTACTGTCTTGTGGCAAAACAAAATCATTGTAGCGCTTTGCATGATATAAAATGTAAATTTTTCATGTTTCAATAATTTTTTATTCATATATATTTTGAGAGTACATAAATTCATATTGGATTAATGATTGATTAGTGTTTAAGAGGAGTGGACACTTGACGACCTGGAGATTTTGTCTTGCAGCAACAAGAATTTTAACCAGTTGAATCCCGTAGTAAACAAACTGCCCCCATTGTAAATCCTTTTTGTTTACAAAGGGCTTCACATTTTCTTTAGGCTCTCACATGGGCCTTGTTCTTCACATGTTTCCATGCCTATTTAGCTCATAAAAAAAAGTGATAATTTTAATACGAGAAAACAATTACTTGTATCTTGCAATAACGTAAAAATGTAAAATGCAAATACTGACAAAACATATTGCGGCCGCTGATTCGGATTAAAAAATATATTTTTAGCTTTTAAGATAATATTTTCTTTGCTTGTTATAGAGTTTAAAAAATAATACCTGAAACCTTAGAGATAAATGTGAGAGTAAACATAATCATCAACAAAGGTAGTAAAAGAGATGCAAATTTCTTGGTTGCCATTAGTTATGTTTCTATAGGTTGCACCAACTCGTCGCCTGGATATTTTCTTGCTAAGAAAACAAAATGCACAGAAAAGTAAAATATTTAATTTCGACATTAAAATAAATACTAGTGTAATAGGAATAGCTGTAATAAGAATTCATAACATAAAAAGTATTAGTATTTTTACAGTAAAGATATTTGCGGAAATACTTACGATGAGTGTGAACTGACTATAAAATTTCTTGATTTTTTTGCTGCTTATTATGAACTGAGTTTATGGTCATATAGGTGTCCTATATATATAAACTTCCGTACCTTTGTAACGCATATTATCTGAGTTTTCCATATGAAAAAACTTTGAATGTAAATTTGTTCAACAAAATAAATTGTTTACCTATTTTGGTTGTTTCATAATATGACTTTGACTGTAATCTTGTTCAACAAAATTATTATTTCCTCGGTTTCCATTTTAAAAGAGGTGTATTCAATTTATAGGATCTAAAAAATCTGAATATTAATAAATTTAGATGACTTTGTGACTGGTGAATTTGGGGCGGGGGGGGGGGGGGGAATTACTATGATTTGCTATTAAATTCTTTTCAAATTACTATTGATTTATACATTGACTTGTGACTTTGGTGAATTAGGGAAAATTACTATGATTTTTTATTAAATTCTTTGAAAATTTACTATGATTTACATGACTTGTGACTTTGGCGAATTAGGGAAAATTACTATGTTCTATAACTGATGAAGAATTCGTAAAGGCTAGTACAATATTTTGAAAAAAAGTTGCGATGCACTATGATCTATTATGTAATTAGCTAGCAAAACAAATGTATAGTGGAGAATATAATCATAATGGCGAGACTACATAAATAAAAAAATATCATCTAAAATTATTTAAAAGATAAAAAATGCAAACAAATAAACATATGAAGCAATAATCTCTGCCAGTGCACCACCATAATAGTCCTTATTCTTGTTTCTCAATTATGAACACTAAAACTCTTAAGCATAATTAGTTTTTAACGTTATATTTTGCTAATCAATACTGTTTGTAGCAGTCTTTAAATGTATATTTCATTATTTGTAAAAAAAACTGATTTTAATCTATATTGATCAGTATTAAAGATTATAATACATATATTGCTCATTATTTGTATATATTTTGATTTTAATCACAACTTGCAGCATATATCGTAGCAATAGAACCTGCAGGCATGATGAAGACCAATCTAATAAAGCGAGTCCAGGTATGCTCCTATTAACCGCTTCTCTGGTTTATTATTAACCAGAACGGTTCGCACCGTTCTTGTTAAACCATAACCGCAGCATTCCGAAGCTTTGATCTTCACACATGAACAAACGGTTCAACATTTTATGTTCTTTTCGGTTACCGTCACTCGGTTCTTATGCTGAACTCATCCAAACCAACGGTCTAGACCGACTTGTCTGCCGAGAAAGGAAGCTTCACGCTCATCTTGTGACATCTGGGATCGCTCGCTTAACGAGAATTGCAGCCACGCTTATAAATTTTTACGTTGAATGTGGGAGTGTTGCAGATGCTAGAAATAGTCACTAAAAGTTTACAACATTTAATGTTCAATCAAATGGCAAGTATCATCCTAGAAATTAAATATATAATCAGTTATTATCTTATATATCTTCGGCAAAAAAAACATAGCCACCGGTCACAACAAGACAAAGCAAGCCACCGGCCACGTGCTGGCCCTTCCACACATTTGATAAAGTTTCTAAAGCTTCCCAACCTCAGTGCATCAGATCTGAAGTTTCCATCTGTCTACCTGAGCTTTCATGTCCACACTGAAGAAATAATGATTGCAAAAAAAGTGAAGAGGAGAATAGTGTTGGTTCCAGTACCAGCACAGGGTCATGTAACACCAATTATGCAACTCGGGAAAGCTCTTCACTCGAGAGGCTTCTCCATCACTGTTATCCAGACACAGTACAATCGAGTTAGCTCTTCCCAAGACTTCTCTGATTTTCAGTTTCTCACCATCCCAGGTACTTTAACTGACTCTGATCTTAAAAACCTCGGAGCACTCCAGTTTCTGATGAAGCTCAATCAAATCTGCGAGGCAAGCTTCAAGCACTGTTTTGCTCAACTATTGCAAGAACAAGGCAGTCATGAAGATATTGCTTGCGTCATCTACGATGAGTATATGTACTTCTCTGCAGCTGCACCTAAGGAGTTTCATCCTCCCAGTGTTGTCTTCAGTACTACAAATGCTACTGCCTTTGTCTGTCGCTCTGTTTTGGCTAAAGTCAACGCAGACAAGTTCTTGATCGACATGAAAGGTAGCCAAGATTCTAGATTTTGACATCAATTATAAAAATCCATTTAGATTTGGTTATAACCAATGCAAATGCTACTTGGTTTGTGAAACTTTGCCAGATCCTGAGTGCAAAACAGTTTGTTTCCAGGGTTGCATCCTCTAAGGTACAAGGACCTACCAACTTCAGCATTTGGGACACTAGAGGATACCATCAAGCTCAACAGTGAAGCGGTTAACACTCGAACTGCTTCGGCGGTTATCATCAACTCAGCTGGCTGTCTAGAGAACTTGTCTTTGTTACGTCTACAACGAGAATTACAAGTTCCGGTTTATCCTATAGGCCCACTTCACATTGCAGCTTCTGCGCCTTCTAGTTTACTAGAAGAAGACAGAAGCTGCATTGAGTGGTTGAACAATCAGAAACCAAGCTCAGTTATTTACATAAGCTTGGGAAGCTTAGGTGTAATAGGAACCAAAGACATGTTGGAGATGGCTAGTGGGTTGAGTCATAGCAACCAACCTTTTTTATGGGTGATCCGACCAGGTTCCATTCCTGCCTCGGAATGGATAGAGTCCTTACCAGAGGAGTTCAGTAAGCTGGTTTCAGATAGAGGTTACATTGTGAAATGGGCACCACAGATGGAAGTTCTAAGACATTCTGCAGTAGGAGCGTTCTGGAGTCACTGTGGATGGAACTCAACACTAGAGAGCATTGCGGAAGGTGTTCCAATGATCTGCAGGCCCATTACCGGAGATCAGAAAGTCAATGCGAGGTACTTAGAGAGTGTTTGGAGAGTTGGGGTTCAATTAGAAGGAGAGATGAAGAAAGAAACTGTGGAGAGAGTTGTATTTGCTTTAAGATGTCGTGAGGAGGTGATTGTGGATGATCTTCT
>CAJHQP010008140.1:0-28511 GCA_905132765.1 Moricandia arvensis
ACAACACTTTAATACAAGGGACACTACAACATTTACACGACTTCTGAATTTAATGTCAAAAGACACGTGTCTTTTGATGACTAAAGGTGGCTTTGGAAGACAAACACCAAATCTGAGCACTTTTCGCCGGACCTCATCACCACCATAGATTTTGTACGTCGTATCACTTCTGGCCATTTGTTAGATCGTCGACTGATAAGAATAAGTCCTCTTCGATTCTCTAGATTGTTGACACAAGATTAAGATGGTAAAACTGAAGTCAAAACATTGTTAGAACATTCTCAACAAAGAACTCCAACTCTACTTGTTTTGAGACAGAGTACCAAGAAAATCCCATTCTTTCAATTTCATTTGCATATAGAGAAGCTCTGTTATTAAACAGAACAAAGAACAAAGACTTATTCTCTAGCGAAAGAAAATTTGACATGATCTGAATAGGGAAAAATGATTATTCAAAACTGTCGGAATTTGTTATGAAAGCAAACAAATGGTCAGAGACTTTATTAACTTCAATCCAAACAAAGATAGAAAATAAGTTCTGATGATTGTTTCGATGAGGATTGAAACACGCCAAAAGATCGCCAAGCGAAAGATGAATCCGACTAGGTGGAAGGCTAAAATCGATCTGAAGGATCAAACTTTTTTACAACAAAAAACAAAAGAAAAGGGTTGGTGACCGGCGGTGGAAACCACCGGCCACCGAAGCTTAACTATGCTTTAACGAAACTTTAGAGAGAGAAGATGGAGCAAATAGAGAGGAGAAAGAAACGTAGAGAACTGTAACCATTTAATGACAAATATTTATTTTTAATGTTTAATATATACTGGGTTTGGGATGAGAATATAATTAATGGACTAGACTTGATTTCCATTTGTAAAAGCTTTACCCAAGGTATCTATAATATAAGGGTTGACAAAAAGAATTACTGAACTGAATTAAACCGACTTAAAACCCAAAGGAAAATTTTAAATTAATATCTGAACCGATGTAACCGAACCGAAATCAAAACTAGAAAGGTACTCAAATCAATATCCGAATTTGGGACCTCCCCCCAACCTTACCTTTTTTTCCGATCCCATTCAAAAATCTCCTTTGCTCAAAAGATCGTGGTCTCTGTATCAACACTATAGTGATGAACCAAATCAATTTTTCATCACTATGATTCGCAGTTACAAGGTTTCAGGAATAGCTGAGAGTGTGACGAACGAAAACAATAATAATGACACTTTCTTGATCTTGAATCCAACCAGTGAGGGTACGATTAAAAGGAGAGGACATTGTCTTTGTTGTGTGTGTGGTTGATTGGCAGGGAAGATCTGATTGGTCCGTGTAACTGTAAAGGTACTCAAAGTACGTACACAGATCTTGTCTTGATAATTGGGGCTCCACCAAGGTAAATAATAATTAATAATTGTGTTCTGTTTGTTCTGATGTTCTGTTCTTTCTAGCTTATGCAGTGTTGTATCTCTCTCTTCCATGTATCTGAAGGTTTTGCGTTTTCGCATTGCACAGAGTGTAGAGCTGTGTTCAAACTACGAGCCAAGGTGCCTCGTGATAGATTGTGGTTAAGGTTGAGGTTTCAGCTGCTGGTTGCTAGAGATCATGCATTCATCTTCATCTCTGTCCAGATTGGTACATTACTTGTTTAACTTGGTAGAGTTTAGTGTTTATGCACTTTTGTCTACGATGTTACAGCTTTATGACTCTTTTTTTTTCCCTCCACGCTCTGATGAGCTTGAGTTTTACTAAGAGTTCACTTATATGAGAGCAAATTACACAACTCTGGTTGCTAAAGATCATGCATTCAATCTTTATATCTCTCCAAATGGTGCATGACTTGTTTTCCTTTTACATTTTTTTTTTCTGTGATGTTACTAGCTTCTTGACACTCATATTTGTCCATCCACACACTGATGAGCTTGAATCTCACTCCAACCATTCATTGAGAGAGAAACTGTAAAGTTATAATTGCGATATGCGTTTCTGAACTGTGCTTGTTGCATTCGTAATCTGAAACAGGAGATATCTTATATGAATCCTTGATTGGTAGATAGATACCGTGATGCTAAGTCAGTGCATTTACGTTGATGTACAAAGTCTTCATGTACCAACAACAGGTTGTCCCATTCCTGGAGTTACTAGTTTACAAGTTCTATGGTGAAGAACTACGTGAAATGTTTGGTTATGAGGAACATCCCTATGGCTTCTACAGATTAGCTGGTAACACGGTGTTACTAACACCTCTTCTTGCTTTTCATATGTCAAGACTATCTCTGAACTATGGGTCTTAAGCCAAATAAGTCTGTTTCATGTTGCAGTTTTGGCCATTGTCTTCGTAGGTCTACTTTATGGGTTTTTCATCGCCATTATATGTGGTCAAAGGATTAATGAGCGGCATTACCATGTTCTTGCCAAACAAGAACTCACAAAGGTCTGGTTTCTTAGAGCATCCGGGGTTCTTAGGATAAGGTTCTTACCGGAATATAAGAAACTATTTCTTAACTTTTAACTAAAAAAAGCTAAGAACCGGTTTCTTATATTCCGATAAGAACCCCGGGTTAATAATGGTCTTACAAATTCTCTCTTATTTATTAATTTACTGTGACTCGTTTTTGATATACAACACTGTTTCTGTTTCTGTAGTATAGAGTGGAAGACCGAGACTGCAAGAATGTTCCTGATCTTGACCAGAGTCATATAATGAAACATAGAATGTCGGGACTTTATTGAACATATATACCAGAAAAGAACTCGTGGATCTGTCACTCCTTCAGCAGGGCCAGATCATGGACTACAAGACCAACGCACAACAGTTCACGGGTCAATACAAAAAGACAAAACCAAAACCCCATATGTCGTTACTTTTGGTGAAGATGCTTGCATCGTCGCTATGTAAGGATTCAGCAGCAGAGCGCACACCATTCTCTCAATCAAAATTGGGCCGAGATGCAAGCTACTCTAACGATGTTGTGCCTCTAGAGCTGTATGGTGTTGGACGGAGTTTGCGTACCTTGTTTGGAGTGATAGCGAAACTTTGACGAGGCTGAGGAGAGTCAGCTTTTCGGATTGAAGGCAATGTTTTTTAAATCGGGCCGAACATTGACTCGGCAATGTAGTTGGTGAATGGTCGGACCACTCTAAACCAGTTCAACTGGATTTTAAATTTTAATCTAATTTTTAAATTAAATAATTATATATATATGTATAACAACAAAATTGTTTTTTATAAAACTTTATATTAGTGTTGAAATCTAAAAAATGATATGAAAATATAATGAAAACTAATTTATTTAGATAGATAGTAAAAAACAATTTGAGCTTTTTATGAAATCTTTTAAAAAGTTGCAATTTTTTTTTTTTTTAACTTTGAATTTGAGAAAACCGAGTTTTAATATCGAACTAGGTTACCGGTTTTATCAAGTTTAGACCGGGTTTGCTGTTTTAAACTCAAATCCGGTTTTTAGTACGACCTGTCACGGTTAGAAGAGTGAGTCACGGTCTGGCCGACTCGACCGGTCGATCCGTTGTGGTTTTCAAAAACATTGATTAAAGGTGTGGCTATAGGTGAAGACCGTATTGATGATGGCGCATGGAGTGGGATAAATGACTCTTCTATCTCAGATGTACCTCCTAGTGAGGCGGGGAGATGGGTGGAGAAAGGTGTGTTGAATGGTGGATAGAAGATTCGCGGCGAGTTTCAACTCTTTTAAAGTCTTTGATCAGAATCATGCTCACGTTTTTCCATTATCACGATCTGTCTTTCATTCTGGAGGAGTATCCAGCTTGTCCATGGAGTGAGGCAGAAATCAATGACAGTATATGGTGATGATGACGCTTGGACACAGACCAGATTCATATCTATGGAGCCATCAGATTGAACTTGTATTTAGAAACCGGGTTTGGTTATGGTAGTTGTGGGCTCATCGTCATCACCCCACTTGGTCTTTAGGTGTCTTTTCAGTTGGAATCTTATGTCTTTTGGCAGTAGAGGACCCGTAGCAAGTGTACGTTAATGGTCTTAAGCTTCTCTCGGTAAAAGCGCCTCTGGGCGAAGATGCTATGGGAACGCACATAAATCTGATCCTTGGAGACCATAGCTTGATGATGAATTGTATTATCTTGTATAGGCTTGTGTCTGCTGAGTCCATGCATTTTACAGCCATATGTTTCAGTCTTTTGGTGTAAGGTTTGGAGATTTTGACCCTGTTAATGTGGAGGTTGATCGAGCCATAAAGCACCTTGTTGTTGTGTTAGTCGATCTATGTGTCTCATTTAGATTATAAGGCGATCACTGCTAGGTTGGAACTAATGTCTCGATCATGTCATCTAGTGTTATCGTTTTAGTGTTGGGTTTTTCCTCCTTAAGCCCAAAACAAATCATAATTAACCTTAGCCCAAGAAGAAGAAAAATCTAGAGAAGAATGGAGAAAGATGAAGAAGTGTGTAGAAAAAGAAGTGTGTGGAAATGGATGTGTGTAGAAAAAGAAGTGTGTAGAAGTTGTTGTAGTTAGCCTCTCACTAGTATAAATAGGGGTGCTTAGCACCATTTGTAACCATCAAGCAAAAGAAAAACAAGAGAGAAAAACACTCGTAAGAGAGAGTTTCCTAAAATTTCATATTTTGTAGTAAATCTCTTTCCTAAATATTAAGAGTCTTTTTCTTAAACTCTTAGTTGTCTAAATCCCATCTTCATCTCACGAAGAATATTGGGTAATTTTCCCAACAAGTGGTATCATAGCAAGGTTCAAACATATCCTCAAGATCTCGTGTGATTCAAGATGGAGGCTACCGTTACCGTTGAAGGTGACATGTTCAAACTCACGACAGACAACTACTCTTATTGGAAACCGATGATGGAAGACCACCTTTATTGTAAGGATTTACACGAACCCATCATCATGGAGGAGAAGCCGGAAGGAAAGGATGACAAAACATGGGAAGTACTAAACCGAAAGGCGGTTGCTGTAATCCGTAAGTACATTGACCGATCTCTCTTTGAACATGTATCTACCTATACAAATGCTTATGAATTATGGACAAAGCTTGAGTCTATGATTCAAAAGAAAACGCCTCGAAACAAAGCTCTTCTTGTCCGACGGTTGGTAAAGTTGGAGTACAAGGATGGCCAAAACATGATGGAGCACTTGAATAATTTCAAGGGACTCGAAAATCAGCTTAACAAAGTTGATATGAAGGTTGAAGATGAAATGCAAGCCCTTTTACTCCTTAGTTCACTACCGGAGAGTTGGGACACACTAGTTGTCACTCTAAGCAATTCAGCACCGGAGGGAAAGCTTACCATGGACACCGTCAGTGATAGCCTTCTAAATGAAGAAGTCCGGAGGAAGGAACGAGACTCGAGTTCTTATTCAGAAGCCAACATTGTTGATAGAAGAGGTAGAGAGGAGACTCGTGTTCACAACAGAAGCAGAGGACGAGACCAATCTCGAAGAAGATCCAAGTCACGAACAAGAGTAACCTGCTACTATTGTGGCAAGCCGAACCACATGAAGTCGGAGTGTCGGTTTTTCAAGAAAGATCAACAAGCAGGTAATATTAAACCAGACCGGTTCAATCCTCCGAAGAAGCATGAAGACAAGACTACCACCATTGTTGAAGACCAGAGCAAAGACCTATATCTCGTTGGAGAATGTAATCTTAGCTCTGATGATAGCTCATGGATCGTTGATTCTGGTGCTTCTTTTCACGTCACCCCTCATGGAAGCTTCTTCACAACCTACCAAAGTGGTGACTTTGGTGAAGTTCAAATGGGAAACCAAGGAAGAAGCAAGATCGTTGGAAAGGGGGATGTTATTCTTACATCAAACACTGGATGTAAGATAATTCTTAAGGATGTGAGGCATATTCCCGATATGAGACTCAATCTCATATCAACAGGGAAACTTGATGATGCCGGTTTTGATAGTCATTTTGGCAGTGGCAAGTGGAAGCTAACCAAAGAGAGTTTGATCATGGCTCGAGGAAGAAAAGAAGGCTCATTATACGTAACAAAAGCCAAGCTTTGCAAGGAGGAAGTTAATGTTGCAAGCGACGACATGGATACATGGCACCGGAGACTTGGGCATATGAGTGAGAAAGGTCTTAATATACTTTCTCGCAAGAAACTTATTCCTGATATGAGAGGTACGTATCTCACACCATGTCATCATTTCTTAGCCGGAAAACAACATAGAGTCGCTTTCCGAAGATCTTCTACACCCACAAGAAGGAAGCATATTCTTGATCTAGTGCATACTGATGTATGCTCCATGTCTGAGAAATCAAATGGAGGTGCATCATATTTCGTCACCTTTATTGATGACCATTCAAGGAAGGTATGGGTATACCTTTTGAAGACAAAAGATCAAGTTCTAGATGCTTTCAAGGAGTTTGTAGCCCAAGCAGAAAGAAGTACGGGTCAAAAACTCAAGTGTGTTCGATCAGACAATGGTGGAGAGTACCGAGGTCCTTTTGAAGCATTTTGCAAAGCTCATGGAATCAGAATGGAGAAGACACCACCAAAGACGCCACAATTGAACGGGCTTGCTGAAAGAATGAATCGGACGATTACAGAAAGAGTTCGGTGCATGCTCTCTCACGCTAAACTACCCAAGCCATTTTGGGGAGAAGCTTTAAAGACTGCAGTGGATATTATAAATCTTACACCATCAGTTCCTTTGGAAGGCGATATCCCGGAGGAAGTTTGGTCGGGTAAGAAGGTCTCCTACAATCATTTGAAGGTGTTCGGGTGTAGAGCATTCGTCCACATTCCTAAGGATGAACGAGCCAAGTTAGACTCTAAAACTAAAGAGTGCATCTACCTTGGTTCACCAAAGGATGATTTTGGCTATCGGCTTTGGGATCCAATTAACAGGAAAGTGATTCGGAGTAGAGATGTTGTTTTCTTCGAAGATCAAACAATCGAAGACATCAATAAATCAGAGAAACCAAAGCTAAGGGTTGTAAGGAGTGAAGATTCTCATAAGCCCCAAGATCATGAACAAGTGATTGGAGGAGATGGCGAAGAGGGTCCCATCATGGATCTAAATGGTGATGAAAGCGAAGAAGAAGAGCAAGTGGATCCAGAGGAAGAACATGAGCCAAGAAGATCTGGAAGAGAGACAAGACCATCTGTAAGATACTATCGAGATGAGTATGTGAATCTTACAGATGAGGGGGAGCCACAAAGCTATGAGGAGGCTATAGGAGACATTCACAAAGACAAATGGGTAGAAGCTATGCAAGATGAGATGCAATCCTTGCAAGACAATCACACCTATGAGTTAATGAAGCTACCAAAAGGAAAGAGAGCCTTGAAAAACAAGTGGGTGTACAAGTTGAAGTATGAGGAGAGAAGCTCAAATCCAAGATACAAAGCCCGATTGGTTGTGAAAGGATTCAACCAGAAGAAAGGCATAGATTTTGAAGAAATATTTTCTCCAGTGGTGAAGATGTCCTCTATCCGAGTGGTTCTTGGTCTAGCTGCGGTCCTAGACTTAGAGATTGAACAACTCGATGTTAAGACAGCCTTTCTACATGGTGACCTCGAGGAGGAAATCTATATGGAGCAACCCGAAGGATTCAAGGTCCCAGGAAAAGAAGACTTGGTATGCCGATTAAAGAAGAGCCTTTATGGTCTCAAGCAAGCCCCAAGACAATGGTACAAGAAGTTTGACTCTTTCATGGTGGATCATAACTTCAAGAAAACCAAGAATGATCATTGCACTTTCATAAAGAGGTACGCAAGCGGCGACTTTCTCATATTATTACTCTATGTTGATGATATGCTGATTGTGGGCCAAGACCGCAACAAGATAGCCGCATTGAAGGAAGACTTAGGAAAGTCTTTTGCTATGAAAGATTTGGGGCAAGCGAAACAGATTCTTGGAATGAAGATCACTCGGGACAGACCAAATAAACTTTTATGGTTGTCCCAGGAACGATATATTGAAAGGGTGTTGGAGAGATTCAACATGCACAAAGCAAAGCCAGTAAATACTCCACTTGCTGGACATTTCAAGTTAAATTCAGAACAAAGTCTAACAAGTGAGAAGGAGAAAGAAGAAATGAAGACTATCCCATATGCATCAGCAGTGGGCAGTCTCATGTATGCCATGGTGTGCACCAGACCCGACATTGCCTATGATGTAGGAGTTGTGAGTCGCTTTCTAGCAAATCCAGGAAAGGAGCATTGGAAAGCAGTTAAGTGGATCCTACGCTATCTACGAGGCACAACGAAGAGGTGTCTATGCTTTGGCAATGGAAAACTTGAGTTGAACGGTTACACCGATGCAGATTGGGCTGGTGATAAAGACTCGAGAAAATCAACTTCAGGATTTGTGATTACCTTTGCAGGGGGAGCTGTTTCCTGGCAATCGAGGCTACAAAAGTGTGTTGCCTTATCCACCACAGAAGCAGAGTATATCGCAGCAACGGAAGCATGCAAGGAGATGTTATGGATGAAGAACTTCTTGCTTAAGTTGGGAGTAAAGCAAGACAAGTATATCTTGTTGTGTGACAACCAAAGTGCTATTCACTTAGCAAAGAATCCAGCGTTTCATTCTCGCTCAAAGCACATCGACATTCGGCATCATTGGATACGAGAAGTTCTTGAAGAGAAGTTCATACATCTCAACAAAGTACACACAGATGAAAACTGGTCAGATTTTATGACCAAAGTATTACCGATCAAGAAGTTTGAAGATTGCTGCAAAGGCACCGGCATGACAACGGTTTCGGGCTAAGTCGGAAAGGGGGAGATTTGTTGGGTTTTTCCTCCTTAAGCCCAAAACAAATCATAATTAACCTTAGCCCAAGAAGAAGAAAAATCTAGAGAAGAATGGAGAAAGATGAAGAAGTGTGTAGAAAAAGAAGTGTGTGGAAATGGATGTGTGTAGAAAAAGAAGTGTGTAGAAGTTGTTGTAGTTAGCCTCTCACTAGTATAAATAGGGGTGCTTAGCACCATTTGTAACCATCAAGCAAAAGAAAAACAAGAGAGAAAAACACTCGTAAGAGAGAGTTTCCTAAAATTTCATATTTTGTAGTAAATCCCTTTCCTAAATATTAAGAATCTTTTTCTTAAACTCTTAGTTGTCTAAATCCCATCTTCATCTCACGAAGAATATTGGGTAATTTTCCCAACAATATCCTATTATGATACGTACATATGATGATCTATAGTTAAGGCAGTGAGACCAATTCTCAAACCAACTCTCGGCGGTTCATTTATCTGACCATATATATACTAGGGTAATATACCTTAGATATTTCTATTAGGATAAACATCTACATATTTGTATGTGGATTATTTTTGTACATCTATCAATAAGATTAACGTTTTTCCAAATCATAACATTTGTTTTGTGTCCAGTGTTTTGGTTGCTTTTCGATGTTGTGGCTGCCTTAAATTCTAAAACCACAGGTCAGTGTAAGGAGAGAAATAGACAGAAGAAAGTTTAAGGAGATTGTATATTCAAAAGTGAACTAAATGTACTTGACTACTTATAAAATTGCAAACGGCCCATTTGTCAGGAACTGTTTGAATGTGTATGGAAAAACGAAAACATTGAAAGGTGGGTGAAAGCGTCACTCGATGTATCCGTAGTCGCCAAGAACACAAAAACCATGTCCGTAGCCAATGGTTTTGATTTTAGATCATGTAAGTGTTATATTTTATGTGTAGTTACACAATTGTTTCGTAACCAAAGATAACAAGTTGTGAACGAAATAAATAGTAACAATTAAATATAGCTGATCGTACGTACGTAGAATCTATTCATTTGAATCAAGCTGTGATATACATTGGTAAGGAGATATATAGATTTGTAAGCAATGTTCCTAGTGGTGTTGTTATCACAAAGATCTCCTAGGAAATTTTATTGGTAAAAGGTTTAGGGGATGACGTTTAAAGGGCATTGAAGAAGGGAGAGTTGAATGGATTGAGAAAGGAAGCGGCAGAGAGAAAACATTCCAAAAATAGAAATATTTCATGCATTAGTGGAAAGGTTACGAACCACAAAGAGACCTCGTCATGCTCAATCCATGTGTTCCCCACCCCCCAACACACACACAGAGTTTTTCTTCTTTTTCTTCTCATCTCCATGTGTGCTTCTCAACTAGTTTAAATCCCACTAGGTCTCTTAGAGCAGCACTTGTGCTAGAGACTGAGGCTGTGAATGCTTTAGGCGCTTCACGTGGTCCGCTGTACGGGATTATAAAGTTGTCTCCATTCAACATACATTTTAGTATGTAAACTGTAATGTAAAATATAAATAAATAAATATAAAATAGTATGTGTGGTAAAAACATACATTTTGTTAAAGGAACCTCGGCTGAGGTGTCCACCATCACGAGTTCGAGTCTCGGCCACAGCGGATTTAACATGGTTTTCGTTTGGCCTCCAAGACCTTCCTCGCCAGTTTCGATTGAACGCGGTGGGATAATCAGACTAAGTGAGAGGTCCGGATACTTGGACTATCAAAAGAAAAAAACATACATTTTGTTTTTTCTTTGGTCATTGCACAAAAATTTGAATGTTGATTATATAAAGTTCCATAATAACACATTGAGTTTCATGTTGTATTATATTCAATAAATTTCTTACAAATGAGTATATATTTTATTAACTTTTTAGAATTTTCAATATCGATTTATATTTTAAACCCGAAAAAGGTAATCGGAAAAATTTACAACTGCTTGGAAAAAGTCGAGATCTAGAAAAACAACAAGTTTAGGGGCAAAGCTAAGACAACAAGATCTAAAATAGCAAATGAAATCGAGCATGGGTAAGAAACATGGAAGCTCGAAGCTTCACTCTCCGGCGAACATGGAAAGGTTACAAATCTAATTTCGCCGGGAACTTCACACCGGGTCGGTGTGTCCAGAACTGGTATGTGGATCCATCCGCAACTAGTCTTCAAGGTCAGAGCCACCTCAGAATTGTTATGCGGCCACAAATGCTAGATTCCCAGTATATATATTTTAAAAATAATATCTGTATCCCTGTATCTAAGTTTGCAAAGTATAAATTATTATTTATATCTTACAGTTACATTGTATATATATTACCATTCATATTTTATTTTGAACGGTTTATTTTAGATGAAGTACAATTATTCTATAGTATGTGTTTTTTCATACAAACCACAGTTAAACCATACCGCTGACCGATGTTACCATTTAAAATCTCACTTGTTTGTCTCTTACTTATTTAGTAATAATATATGTTGTATTTTTAAAATTTAAATATTAAAAAGACAAGCAATTAGAAGAAGACAATTGTGCATGGGTTTCCTTAACTTTTTTGGTTAGTCTCTCAGATGAGAGACGAGGCTCACCATTTAGTGCTTGAAAGTTGATCAAACTCGTCTCACCCGCCCCGCCCCACCTAGTGCCGTGCCAGCTCTTTTAGGAGCCTAAGGCAAATTTTAATTAAATTATATTTATGTATTTTTTTATAATAGTAGATATAATTATAAATGATAGTATAAGACAATCAAATGTCTAAACTAAAAATGATAGTGTTTAAAGAATTTAAATTTGTGATTTTTTGTGATATCTATTTATGAACTTATTTCTAACTCTTTTAACAAATTAAGAAAGACTAATACTCATATAAAACAAACACTAAACATACATCTATTTTCATATATCTTATAAAAATTAATATATATCATGTTAACCCCTAATATTCACACAACTAAATATTTAAAAAAATAACTATAAAATGTGAGTGTAAAAAGATTGTGTGGAACAAAGTTGATAAAACAAAGAATAATAATGATCTTTAAACTTGAATAGATAAAATTAAACTTATAAAATGAAGGAAAGAAAATCATATTTTCTTGTTGATATTGGTTTTGAAATCAGTCAAGAAACATAAATAAAAAAAATTTTGAACTACAAAACAATTTTTTTTTGGAGATTTGGGGCCCCTAATTTTGAATAATTATGTGAGGCCTAAGGCCAATGCCTTTTTACTAACACTATAAGCACGGCTCTGCAGGCCACCCCACCATGAATTGAATTATTATTTTATCAAAAATTTGATCTACGTGACCCGTAAAGAGAAAGTATTAAACCCACATCCACCTTTAAAATTTCATAATGTCTTACGTTCAAACTTTATAAAATTTCATAATCTAATAAGTTCAAACAAAGGTTCGTAACTTAATTCTTTAAATATTTTTTATGATAATCTACATACAATTAAAATTGTGGATAAAATTGCAATATCTTAAGCGATTGGTTCTTTTGCATCTGCTCGAGACCGGGTCTCACTAGATCCAGTGTGACATGTAGTTTTTGGTATGTGAGATGCAATATGGTATGTAGTTATATAGTATGATAAAAATGATAGATATGTTAGGTAGACAGCAGTTGTAGACATTGTAAGGATTACACATTTGGAGGCACCGTAGTCCGTAGCCTACCTGCAGAGCCGGCCGTGTAAAGGTTATGAAATAAAGAATTTAGGCGCAAATTGTATAATAAAATCTGAGGCAATAATTACAGAAATGTATCTTTGATATAGTAGTTTCAAAGGTGATATAAATTCTGGAGAGGTTATGAGTTCAAATCCAAGGGGGTAGTAATTTTTGATAATTTGCTTTAGGCGTGAAATGCTTCTGGGCATTGCCTACCTGTTACCTCAAGAATGTAGTAAGAAAAACTCTTATTACAGTAGTTTGATATCAGACAAGTGGACAGAGGGTTAGAAGTTATATATTCATTTAGTAAAACTTGATTTACTCACTTTAGTTTTAGTTGTTATTTGGAGAACTAAAATTAAAAAGACTATTTAGGAGATTTACCCATTAGGGAGAAAATAAGAATATAGTAGGACTGAGAACTGAGAAGTAATAAAAGAAAGGAAGAAGGAGACACAAGGGGGTGTTCAAGAAAAAGGAGACAAAAGGAAAGCAAAAAATGAAAAAGTAGTATCGCTATATCATCGGAGGCTTCAGCCCACCAGGCCATTTCCAGTCACGTGGATTCTCGTCCATTAAAATTGAAAATATTGAAATCAACTTAAAGAAAATTATTTTCAGATTTTTTAGTTTTCTTTCTAGAAAATATTTTTACTTAAAAAAGGTTTAGAAAACTTTCATGAATATGTAGATATGTTCCAGAATTTGAATTTAAGAAAACTTTCTTTAACGTTGTATGATATGTTCTTGAATTTATAAAAAAAAAACTGAATTTAGGAATACTTTCATAAATGTGTAAATAGAGTTCTTGAATATAACTTATATATATATATATATATGTGTGTGTATTTAAGAAGTTTTTCCTAAATGTGTATATCATCTTCTTGAATTTAACTTATATGCATATTTAAATATATTATTCAATATATAACATTTCCTGAAAAAAATTCAAACAGAATATCTTTGTGAAATTTAGATATTAAATTCATGAAAGTTTTCAAAAAATTTAGAAAGAATTTATACAAATTTAAGAATATCTTATTAAATATAGATATAATTCAAATTTAGTAAATTATTCATAAATCTATATTCATGAATGTAATCCTAAATACACATCTAAGAATATATTTTAAATACACATTTATGAAATTTTTATTAAATTTTATGAAGATATTATATATATATATATATATCAATAACTTCTTAAATTTTAAAAATATATTTTACTTATCAAGAAAGTCTTACTAAGAACTATTTTATGATAAATTTTTTAATTATATCCTAAGTGTTTATCTAAACTAATAAAATCCTTAATTTAAGAAGAAAACGCATGAAAAAGTATGACATTTTTAAAATAAAAATAGTCAAGAATTACTAATTATTTTTTAAAATTTACAGATAATATTTCGAGATTGTAATTTTATTAATCTTATGTATTATAAGTTTATTTGTAACACTTATGAATTATGCATAATCATGTGACTAATAAAAGAAATATTGAATCATAAAATAACTTTCTTTTTGCCATTGTATAAGATCAACCATCGCATTTACTGGTATTTTTCAAAAATAATACACCATGGTTTAATTACTTTATGAGTAAAAATATGCTAAAATGGATATATATATATATATATATATATATACTAAAATGACAATCAATATATATATATATATATATAATATATAGATGTCATGTTTGTTTCAATAATTATATGCTAAGTAATATATCAAAGTATCAAACGGATAATTCCCGTCGTCAAGAAAGTTTATAGTGACAATCCAAGTGCTTAGTCAAACCATTAAATCAAAAAAAGATTACAACAATGTACTTTGAATTTTGATATATTCTATAGAAAGTAATATATACATATATAGATTTATAACACTAAGGTGACACCATCAAGTGTAATATAGAGGATTAGATCGCCATCAGAAAAAGTTGATTAGATCAAATGTGTTACACGTCCATAAGTTATGGTCCATAACACTATATGACTCAATAAAAAAACATTATATGACCCAATTGTTGGGGAAAGTCACCCACGACGCAGCGGAATATTATGGTTCCCCTGACCTTGTGTGAACCTGTGAGGAGAATACTTCGACAATTGCAGAATGCAGTATAAGCAATAACGAAATGAGACGCACAATTTTTACGTGGAAAACCTCCTCGATGTGAGAAGGAAAAACCACGGGACCGTAGTCCACTCAAAAATCCACTATATAAATGGTATGAGTACAACCACGTCCTCCCTGTTCAACAGCCTAAACAGAACAGAGAGTCTAGCTACAAAGAGAGCAACAACAACAAGGGAGAAACACAAAGCTTCAAAACCGGCAGCAACCAAACGACCTCAGCTCACAAAGATTCCGGCAACCATAGACTAATCCCACCGTACAAATCCAAGATAAACAAGTCAACTACAACCCTACCAAATTTCAGCTCAATCAGAGAAGATCTCACCGTCGGATTTACCAAACACCCAAGACTGTCCAGCTGAAGAACTGTGACGACCAGCTTCACTAAAACCCAGACAACAGAAGATCCAACCGTTGAAATCAAAATCCCTTCGGTGAACCTTTAACCCACTGACTGAAGAAGCTTCCCACAAAATATCAGCTCGATCAAGTTTCGTTTGATCCTCCAAAACCAGTCTTGAATAACCTGACGAAAAATCACCTCTTTCTCTCCTTTCTCTCTCTTTTGTCTCTCTCTCTCTTCAACTCTATTATTGTGTCTCTCTACAGTGAAAAGAAGGGGACAAACTAATAAGATATGGGTGTGACAATAATTATGTTCTACCCACTTGGTTCTCTCCATCTAGGAGGGACCCAACAAACTCCCCCTCCGACTAGATGGAAGAAACAGCCATTCCGGCTATCTCTCGGCATACCTCAAGCTTCCCCCTCGGCAATGACTTCGTCATCATATCAGCTCCATTATCATCTGTATGAACTTTCTCAAGTTCCACTTCCTTAGAAGCAACCACATCACGTATCCAATGATACCTCCTCTGAATGTGTTTCGACTTCGAATGAAATGTAGAATTCTTCCCGAGGCAAATGGCACTTTGACTATCACAAAGCAACACATACTTTTCTTGCTTGAAACCGATCTCTTCACAGAAGTTCTTCATCCACAACAACTCTTTACAAGCTTCAGTTGCAGCAATGAACTCTGCCTCAGTGGTAGATAATGCAACACACTTTTGCAACCTTGACTGCCATGCCACAGCTCCACCCGCAAACGTTACCAAGTAACCCGAAGTAGACTTGCTAGAATCAGCATCTCCTGACATGTCAGAATCAGTGTAACTGACAAGCAATGGCTTCTTACCTCCAAATGTAATCTTCAAGTCAGAAGTCCCTCGGAGATATCTCAAAATCCACTTCACAGCATTCCAATGTTCTCTTCCTGGATTTGAGAGGAACCTGCTGACAACTCCAACGGCGTAGGCTAAATCCGGTCTTGTACAGACCATGGCATACATCAAACTACCCACTGCAGAAGCATATGGAACTCTCGCCATATCTTCCTTCTCCGCATATGTCTTCGGACTTTGTTGACTGCTCAGTCTTAAGTGTGGAGCAAGAGGAGTACTCAACACTTTAGACTTGTCCATGTGAAACCGTTTAAGTACTTTTTCAATGTACTTCTCCTGAGACAAGTGAATCAGCTTCTCACCTCTATCTCGTACAATCCTCATACCAAGAATCTGTTTCGCTGGACCCATATCTTTCATGGCAAAGGACATGCTTAGTTGCTCTTTTAGCTCCTTAATTCTGTCCATGTTCCTGCCCACAATCAACATATCATCGACATACAGCAACAAGATGATAAAATCATCATCACCAAACACCTTCACAAATACACAATGGTCTGAATCAGTCTCTGCATAACCATGCTCCCCCATAACAGACTTGAACTTCATGTACCACTGCCTCGGTGCTTGCTTCAATCCATAAAGGCTTTTCTTCAAGCGGCAAACCAAATTTTTCTTGCCCTTTTTCACATAGCCTTCCGGTTGTTCCATGTAGATCTCTTCCTCCAAATCACCATGAAGGAAAGCAGTCTTCACATCCATTTGCTCAACCTCTAGATCAAGACTTGCTGCCAATCCAAGCACAACCCGAATGGATGACATCTTCACAACAGGAGAAAATATTTCATCATAATCAATCCCCTTCTTCTGGTTGTATCCTTTCACAACCAATCTAGCCTTGTATCGAGGTGGCAAACCAGTATCTTCGTGCTTAATTCTATACACCCATTTATTAAGCAAAGTCTTCTTGCCTTTAGGCAACTCCACCAACTCAAATGTATGATTCTCCTCAAAAGAATCCATCTCCTCATCCATGGCGCCAAACCACATATCCTTGTGTTCATCCTTCAAAGCTTCATCATAGCTTTCAGGCTCTCCCCCATCAGTAAGCATCACATACTCACTAGGATCATACCTTGTCGATGGTTTAAGACCTCTCTCGGATCTTCTAACAATAGTAGGTTGGTTCTCAGCAGCTGGTGTCTCACCATGATCGTCACCATGATCACCACTGCCATCTTCATGTGCGGGAGCTTCTGCACTGGGTGTATCATCCTGAACCTCAACCTCAACCTCACCGTGGACCGATGTAGAAGGAGTAGCCTCTGTATCGATCAAACCTTCATAAACCTGAGTTGGAATGTTGGACTTGTCAATGTCCTTAATCGTTTGATCTTCCATGAACACAACATCTCTGCTCCTTACGAGCTTCTTCTCAACGGGGTCATAAAATCTGTACCCGAACTCATCCTGACCATAACCAATGAACACACACTGTCTTGACTTCATCTCAAGCTTCGATCTCTCATCCTTGGGAATATGAACAAATGCCTTACACCCAAAGACCCTCAAATGACCATAAGAAACATCTTTACCGGTCCAAATCCTCTCTGGAATATCATTATCCAATGGAGCACTCGGTGACAAATTCAGCACATGAACCACCGTGCTCAAAGCTTCTCCCCAGAAAGTCATCGATAAGCCTGACTGTGAAATCAAACATCTCATCCTCTCAACAATCGTTCTGTTCATCCTTTCAGCCAACCCATTTAATTGTGGAGTCTTTGGCGGCGTGAACTGATGTCTTATTCCATGCTCTTTGCAATAAGCATCAAATGGTCCAGAATACTCTCCACCATTATCACTGCGGATACACTTCAGCTTCTTCCCCGTTTGTCTCTCAACCAATGCCACAAAATGCTTGAAATATCCCAGCACCTGATCCTTTGTCCTCATAGGAAAAACCCACAACTTTCTTGAATGATCATCAATGAAAGTCACAAAATATGATGCGCCGCCAAGAGATCTTGTCTTCATTGGACCACACACATCTGAATGCACCAAATCCAGTACCTCGGGTTTCCTAGAAGGCGCAGAAGACTTAAAAGATACTCTGTGTTGTTTTCCCGCCAAACAATGCGAACACTTCTGCAGGTGCAAACCAGAGATTCCTGGAATCACCTCATTCTTGGACAGCACAGCCATTCCCTTCTCACTTATGTGACCGAGTCTCTTATGCCATAACTCCATGGCATTATCATTCTCCACCGCATTAACAACATCTTTGGAGACTTTAGCCTGCATCCAATAGAAAGATGAAGACTTCTCACCTCGAGCCACAGTCAAAGAACCACGAGAGAGCTTCCATTTACCACCACCGTGCAAACTGAAATAACCCTCATCATCAAGTCTTCCCGTTGATATCAGATTCATCCGAATATCTGGGACATGCTTAACATCCTTAAGCACCAGCCTAGTACCAAGACTAGTCTCCAAGTAAACATCACCAATGCCAACAACCTGAGCCAAACCATCATTCCCCATCTTCACGGAACCATAATTACCCGGGGTATAGGTAGAAAACAAATCCCGATGTGATGTAGCATGAGTAGTAGCTCCACTATCAATCACCCAACTGGTGTCTTGGCATGCGACATTAATGGCATCACCCTCAAGAAGAATGAGAAACTGATCTTCGGTGATGGTCACCCGATCCACTTTTTCTTCTTGATTTCCTTGCTGTTTGTTTTTCAACTTCCAGCAGTCCTTCTTCATGTGCCCTTTCTTATGACAGAAATAACACTCCATATTTGCAAATCTATTAGACTTGCTCCTGCTCCTGTTCTTATCTCTCTTGGTATCTCTATGTGAACTTCTCCCCCTTGACTCAGTCACAAAGACATCTGAACGCGAAGTACTAGCATTCGACTGTCTTCTTGTTTCCTCATTAAGAACACTGTTCTTCACTGAATCCATCGAAATAACACCTTCCGACGCGGAGTTACAAAGAGACATCCTGAAAACCTCCCAAGAATCTGGTAAAGTACCAAGAAGCCACAGACCGTGAATCTCATCATCAAACTTGATTCCCATGTCAGATAACTTGTTGAGCAATCCCTGAAACACATTTAAGTGATCCGTCATTGGAGTCCCCTCCTGATACCTCAGCTCAATCAATTTCTTGATCATGTACATCTTGTTATTTCCGGTCTTCCTAGCATACAACTGCTCCAGCTTCAACCACAAAGAACGAGCATCAATCTCAGTCTCAATATGATGCAACACATTATCATCTACCCACTGCCTTATCAACCCACACACTTGGCGATGCAGCAACTTCCACTCTTCATCCGTCTTCTTTTCAGGTTTCTTCTCCTCGAAGACTGGAACATGAAATTCTTTAACAAAGAGCAAATCCTCCATCTTGCCCTTCCATAGATGATAGTTAGCACCATTCAAGCTTATCATCCTGCCCATATTTTCCATCTTTCACACAAGCAAATAATAACCCAAGTTATCAAAACCAAAGCTCTAAACCAGAAGCTCTGATACCACTCTGTTGGGGAAAGTCACCCACGACGCAGCGGAATATTATGGTTCCCCTGACCTTGTGTGAACCTGTGAGGAGAATACTTCGACAATTGCAGAATGCAGTATAAGCAATAACGAAATGAGACGCACAATTTTTACGTGGAAAACCTCCTCGATGTGAGAAAGAAAAACCACGGGACCGTAGTCCACTCAAAAATCCACTATATAAATGGTATGAGTATAACCACGTCCTCCCTGTTCAACAGCCTAAACAGAACAGAGAGTCTAGCTACAAAGAGCTATCTCAACAACAAGAGAGCAACAACAACAAGGGAGAAACACAAAGCTTCAAAACCGGCAGCAACCAAACGACCTCAGCTCACAAAGATTCCGGCAACCAGAGACTAATCCCACCGTACAAATCCAAGATAAACAAGTCAACTACAACCCTACCAAATTTCAGCTCAATCAGAGAAGATCTCACCGTCGGATTTACCAAACACCCAAGACTGTCCAGCTGAAGAACTGTGACGACCAGCTTCACTAAAACCCAGACAACAGAAGATCCAACCGTTGAAATCAAAATCCCTTCGGTGAACCTTTAACCCACTGACTGAAGAAGCTTCCCACAAAATATCAGCTCGATCAAGTTTCGTTTGATCCTCCAAAACCAGTCTTGAATAACCTGACGAAAAATCACCTCTTTCTCTCCTTTCTCTCTCTTTTGTCTCTCTCTCTCTTCAACTCTATTATTGTGTCTCTCTACAGTGAAAAGAAGGGGACAAACTAATAAGATATGGGTGTGACAATAATTATGTTCTACCCACTTGGTTCTCTCCATCTAGGAGGGACCCAACACCAATTTTCTGATGGAAGATACAGATACAATGTTAAAGTGTTTAGAGAGACTAACAACTTAGAATTATAGAGGCAAAGGGACAATGTCATGAGTTTCTTCGTGGGGTTTGCCTTTTAAATTTGCACTCTTTCTTGATGTCTCTTTCCATCTTAGAAGTTTCTGAAATTCTCTAGAATTTTATACTAGCCTACAATAATAATGAACATGTCGGAAATTACGAGTGGATCAAATTGTTTAAAGTGCAATTATTTGGGGTCAAGAACACGTTTTACAATAAAAGGCCACAAACTTATAAACGAATCAAAGTTTTTTTTAACGAAAAAACAATCGAAGTTTCACACAAATATTGCATGACGTTGATTTATATGGTAACGTCTAACGAAGACACTGAGCCTTCAAACAAAAAAAACTAACGAAGACACTGAAAGCTACTTTAATATATACTTTTCTTAGCCATATTTTTTCTGCATTTGCTACATTTTCATTTATAAGATTTATTTTAAGTTCTTATAATCTTAATCAGGATACCCACATACTAATCAAAATAGAAAGAAAAAAATAAAGGTTATAAATCTGAGATTAGTCTCGATCATTCCATAACCCAGAATAGCCCCAATTTCATTAAAAAAAATAGAAGGTCATTTACACATTAACTAAGTCAGTGATTAATCTATATGTATATTTCAAGTAATAATGTTACAAATTCATTTTTCAAAAATAAGTTACAAATTCATTCCCAGTAATAATGGCATTTTTTTGTTTGAAACTTAATATGGCAATTTTGCTGCGCCTAATTAAAAAAGTAAACCAACATACAAGTACATAACCATATATATCTAGAAGAAAACAAAGATATATCACACTAAAAACAAAGAGAATTTTCAAATGATAAATCACACTAAAAACAAAGAGAATTTTCAAAAATACCATTTTCTTTGTATTTTTTTTATTTTTACTTTCGATATTTTTAAAAATACCATCTTTTTAAGGGGTAATTTTTTTTAACATTAATTAGAATCTTAAATTTTAAATTCTTAAACTCTACCTCCACCCTACACCACCCTTTAAATCTAAACCCTAAAATTTATATTAATTAATTCAAGATTTATAAATATGTTTTTCTCTCTTATAAAACAAAGATAAAAATGAATAAAATATTTTTAAAAATTGGTACAAGAAAAGTGATATTTTTGACAATTTTCTTAAAAACAATGTGTAGAAGCATCTATATTATCGTGTCAACATGGTAACCACTCAATGACAAAACAAATACTTTTCTAGGGATTCAATCCAAAATTTTCTATCCTTTTATAGAGAATCGAAAATGGTAAAAAGAGATCTGAAACTTTGTGATCATATTCATACGAAGTGCCGTTATATGAATTGTTGTTATCAAAGCCGTGACGTTCTCTCCGATAAAAAAAAAATCAGTTTTAATTTATAATACTAGTTAAACATTTTGTAATATTATTAAACGTTATATAATATTAAGTGAGTTATAAATCTATAATACAAATTGTCGACAAAAAAAATCTATAATACAAATTAAATACGCACGGGAGAATGTTTCGTTGGACCACGATCGTTTGCATGGAGATATGAGACGTACGTCGTGAGCTCTATAAAGACAGAAGGTAACCAAACAAATCCAGATTTTATTACAAACAAAAATAAACTCTTTTGTTTTCTTTCTTCTTATTCATTTGAAGAAGTGAATCTGGACGAAAAACTCAGGCTGTCAATTTTGGAACTTGAACCATAAAATTCATCAAGAAAATATATTCAAAGAATATATTTTTGAATTTTTACTTGTATTTTAAGCTTCTTGATTCAACAAGAACTCGAGTTATTTCATTTCTTTTCTCACCTCTTCTTCTTCTTCTTCTTCTTCTTCTTCTTCTTCTTCTTCTTCTTCTTCTTCTTCTTCTTCTTCTTCTTCTTCTTCTTCTTGGGAGTAATTAAGACATGAAGGTTCGTTTCCTTACTTATGTAGTCATTCACGTATCAGATGGTGTCTGAAAATGAACATTAGTACTTATATATATATATATGTATATATGTTTTTTGGTTTTTTTTCAGTTCTTGGGGTGGATGCAGAACAAGCTACATGGTAAGCAGGCGATTACTCATAGACCAAGCACGTCCTCTACTTCTTCTCGTAAGTAAAAGATTACAAAAAAATTAGAATCTATTGTCTACTTATTCGTTGAAACAAACCTTTTAATTTACCAAAGTAGTTGTCTACTTGGAACATGTGCAAAGCAACCCTCTCATAATTTTTTTGTGTTGTCTTATGTTTGTATATCAAAAGATCAATCACGAGAAGAGTTCAGTGATTGGCCTCACGGTTTACTTGCGATTGGAACGTTCGGTAGTGTGACCAAAGAGCGTGTTCAAGAAGAGAAGCCCTCTAACGTGCACGTGGAAGGTCAAGAAGCGCAAGATAATCTATCTTTCACTGGTGATCTTGAAGATTTTACTCCCGAGGAAGTTGGGAAACTGCAAAAGGAGCTGACGAAGCTCTTGTCAAGAAAGAACAAGAAGAGGAAGTCTGATGTGAACAGAGAGCTTGCGAGTCTTCCTTTGGATAGATTCTTGAACTGTCCTTCGAGTCTTGAACTCGATAGAAGAATCAGCAACGCGTTTTCATGTGGTCGAGATTCTGATGGGAACGAAGAAGACATTGAGCGTACCATTAGTGTTATTTTGGGTAGATGCAAAGCTATATCAACAGAGTGTAAGAATAAGAAAGATTTGAGCAAAAACTCTGTTTCTTATCTCCTCAAGAAGATGTTTGTCTGTACAGAGGGTTTCTCTCCTCTTCCTAAACCTAGCTTGAGAGACACGTTTCAAGAATCAAGAATGGAGAAGGTACTACTTAAGCTTCTATTTAGATGCTAATGAAAAATGTTTTGTTCTTGTATCTTATTACTTTTACATGGTATATACAGTTACTGAGGGTGATGCTACTCAAGAAGAATAATACTCAAGCTTCTCCAAAGCAAACATCATCGAAGAAATACTTGCAAGACAAGCAACAACTTTCATTAAAGAATGAGGAAGAAGAGGGAAGAAGTAGTAGTGATGGGAGTAAATGGGTCAAAACAGATTCTGATTGTGAGTTTCAAAATCTTTTGATTTCTTATAATTTAAAACAAAATAACTAATTAGATTTTCTTCTTGTTTTTGGTTGCAGTCATTGTTCTTGAGATCTGATTCACTTTTCCCTTATTCATCTTCTTACAGGAAAGTACAGGTAATATAGTTTAATCTGAACAATGAATCTTAGTCTTATTACTTTTGCTTCTTCTAATGCTGAATCTGATTTAAGATCTTATGTCTTTGCAGATAGAGAATCTTCATTGATATCAAGACAAAGAAAAATCAGAAAGAAGTGATCAATCAATGTTCTCTTTTTCTTTCTAATGAAATTTTTTGGGTATCTATATGTAGATCCCATGAGTTTCCCTTTTTTTTGCATGGTTGTGTTCATATAAACCAAACATGTTCATGAAATTAAAACATCAGAATACAGTACATAAGATATACATATATACTCATTTTATATCAAAATAAGTGGTTTTTAAGGTTTTTGCACACCGATTAGAGAATTACAAATTTTTATTCAGATTTTTTCATTTGCTTAAAAACAATAATTACAGGTAATTCAACCAATAAAAATCATATTACAAAATATCAGTAGTCATAAACATCAATTTGCATTTATTTTTTGTATAAAAACTTGAAAAGATCACTTAAAATAAAACAAAACACCACTTAAATTGGAAAGAATATTACAGTACATAATATTCACCTTTTATCATTGTACTAGACCACAAAATAATTCTACTGAGCATCCTTACATCTATGCCCAAAAATGTTTAAACAAACCTTCTTACACAAGTAACCTCAGCTAATTCTTTTTAATCATATACAAATTCAAAAAATAGAGGGAATAAAAACCCAAAAAAAAAAAAGATGAATCTACACAAATCTAACGGTTGCAAATTCATCAAATCCCAGAATCAACGGTGAAGCTAAGTTTCTATAGCAGCGATGAATCTCCCATCGCTAGCTCCTCAACGACTTCAATCATACTCGGCCGCCGATCTGGATCTTCTCCGATACACCTCACACCGATCCGCAAAACATTCTCAACCTCATCCCACACCGTTTCATCACCACGAGCGGCAGTTACAACCGTCGGATGAATCAGATCCACGTCGGATCCAATCCACTCCGCCAAATTCGCGCCGCCAGGTCGATCTCGATCCAATCCGCCGTATTGAGCCGCCGTCAAGATCTCCATCACCACGGATCCGAAACTGAACACGTCGGACTTCGCGGAGACGGTTTCGTCGCGAGAGTCATACGCCGCGAGGGAGTGAGATCGAGCGTCGGGGTTGATTAACCTCTGGAGCCCGAACTCGGAGATCAGCGGCTCACCGTCGTCGTCGGAGATGAAAACATTGCTCGATTTTAGGTTTCCGTGAGGTAAGGTGAGAAAGGCTAACTCTCTGTGGAGGTAACTCATCCCTCTCGCGATTCCTTTGATGATTTTGAGCCGTGAAGGCCAGTTTAGCTGAGAATCTTCGCCGTGATCGCTGCGTAATCGGCGGAGTAAGCTTAGGTTAGGGATGAATTCGAATACTAGAAGCTTTTCGTTTCGCCGGGAGTGGTAAGCGAGAGGGGTTAGTATGTTCTTGTGACGTAAGCTTCCAAGGTTTTTGATCTCTTTGTCGAATAGGTCTATACTCACTTCGTTCATCACCGTCACTCGCTTCACTACCACGGTGGCGCCGCTCGAGATCACCGCTTTGTACGCAGATCCAACGCTACCACTGCTACTAGGAGGGCGGTTTTCTCCTTCGTTAGGAGTTCCGAGAACGTGAGCTGATGCTTTTAATAAGTCTGATAAACGGAAAACACCTTTTTCTTTGTTCACCATCACCAAATCCTCCGTCCCTGTCGTCGAGGTCGAGGTCAGCTCGCCGGAGCTGCCAGTTCTTGGTCCGTGAACAATTACCTGTCAATCGCATCAAGAATTATGTTTAAGTTTCTGAACTCTCATAGACATGGCAATGTACATGAAGTCTCGATTAAGCAGTCTAAGCATAGATCCAACGCGGTACTAAAGAAATGCCCTTCTAGCATTTGCCACTAACCTGAATTTCTTGATCCTCGGTGTTGTCTTGTTCAGAGGTACGACGCGTCCTCGTCTTTTGGAAGATGAAGAAGAATATGATAAGGATGAAAAACAACCCTAGGATACCGAATGCTATATAGTATTTGCTCTTGTACTCATCATTCATGTCTCCGTCTATCGAAATCGATGCAGTCGAAATTCCCGGCTGCCTGCAGGTAGTTGCTAGCACCGTACCGCAAAGGTTAGGATTCCCTGCGAAATTGCGTGCGTTGAATCTTGATAAACCGGGTGGTATTTCTCCGGTTAGCCGGTTGTTTGATAGGTTGACATCAGCTAAAGTCCGTTGGGTGAAGTTCGGTATGATCCCAATGAATTGATTGTTTTCGAGGTGTAGCTCCCTTAGTTTTGGTAATGTAGTGGCCAGCGAGATAGGTATGAGGCCAGAGAAGTCGTTGTTGGAGAGCCACACTTTCTTCAGGGAAAGCATTTTTGCGAAATAACCGGGAGGAATATCACCAGAGAACTGATTATTTGATAAGTAAATCGATTTCAGAGAAGTTAATCGGTTAAACTCTGGTATTTTACCGGAGAAGGAGTTGTTCATTATGCTTATAGTGCGTAAACCGGGCAGGTCGATTAAAGGGTCAACGTCGATGTTTCCTGTGAGACCCATCTGTTCGATCTTGAGACCAAAGACGGAGTTTTTCTTGCAGAGCAATCCAACCCATCGTTGTGTTCCTCCACAAGGCTCTGAATCTAGCGTCCAAGAATCGAGAGACTTGGTGTTCGTTAATGATTTCTTGAATTTCAGCAATGATTCTGCTTCGGTTAATGAGTTAGCAGAATGTGCTGTTAGAGATAGCATGAGCGGCCAAATTAGCCAGGCCACGGCCATTTACTTAACCAAAGCTAGGCTGCCGAGAGTCTCTAGAAACTTTGTTAAAACTTTTCCGTTAATCAAAGTAGCCTCTCTCTTTTTTTTTTCTTTGCTGATATGATTTACTATTTTTCTCTGTTCCTGTCTTGTTTCTCGCTTTGTCTTTTTTTTTCTTTGTCATTTGTAATTTATTGGATGAGAGGGGTTAAAGATCTTATGGCGCGAATGTTCGTTGAAAGAGTCAAAATTGAGAAAGGCAAAAGCAATTACGAAAAAGCAGATGCGTTATACATTTTTGTGGCCCATATGGCTAGCATTTGATGTTAGTGTCCAAGCCCAAACTTGATCTAAGAAACTAGAATCATATTGAAGTTTGGTTTTAGAAAACATGCATTCGTGTAAATAATAGTTTTGTTATACGTGCATTTCAAAATGCTAATTATGTATTGACCAAATTGTATTTTTAAAACAAAATGAAATACTTAATTAACATGTACAATGAATACTTGGGACCAGATTGTGTTTCAAAAAACATGCATTTCGTTTCTAACATTCCCTATGAAGCATGTGAAGAAGTTCCAATTTTTTTGGTATTCACATGCAAAGTATCTGTCGGTGTCAGATTCGGTTTGCTTTTATCAGCTTCTATATTGGATTGCATCACTTTAAACGAGGGACAGTCCTCTGAACACAAATGAAACATTCACTTCTAACTCCCAAATTTCTTGAAGAAAATTATATTGATATATGCTTTCAAATTTGTAAAAAAATTGTTTTTGAAAAGTTTTGACTAAATTGTCTATAACTTCCATTATCTCAGAATCGACTCTGCTAAAAAATAGATATGATACATATATATTAGATACATATTCGAGATTGTTCAACTATAGATGTGCATGTTATGGTATACTCTTCAAAGTTTTATATTCTTTTTTTTTTGGACTGAGGGCATTGAAAATATTATATTCTCATTGATAAGATCTTACAAGTTGCGTTGATTATAATTTTTTCCTCTTGGCACTATCGTCTACGACATTTGTTTATTTGTTATGTGATATTTTACGCCTCATACATGTAAAATTCTTTACTCTCTGGTTGGTGTTGGAACTTGTTTTAACGAATATTCAACGCATACCTTCATTAAACAAAACGACTAAAATTCAACTTTGTCGTAAGAATACCTTAATTGAGCAAACACACAAAAAAAAATCATATTGAGACAATGAGACTTGGCAAAACTTTTGAGAAGTAGAAATTTCTCAAAAACAAAAAGGTTTAGGATATATGTAAAATATTGAGATGTCTCTTTACACTCGATATATATTAGTGAAATTGTAACTAATGCACAGTTGTGTTATGGTGAAAAAACTTTCACTTTTTAGCAACAATTAGTGGTTGTAGTTAGTTCTTTTGTATCCTTAAATCATTTTTTGTTGGAAAAAACTGATTTAGACCATGTCATAAGATATTGATAGCAAGAGCGAACCTAGAAAGAGATTAATTTGTAAACTCCTCACAGTTAAAAAAAACTAGTATTTTGGAAATATTTGAATCTTTTTTAAAAGTTAAAAGGGAAAATCGCATAAAAAACCTTGAAAGTGGCATTCACTGACACTTTAAACCTTGATCTTTTTCGAATATCACTTTAAACTTCTAAAGTGGCAATTGTATCACAATAAACCTTCAACTTGGTTAACTTGTACATCAAGCAAAAAATTGATCTGTAAAACAGGTAAACCTGATGATGTGTCAGTTTTTTTCCGAAAATAATTATTATTTAATTAATAAAATAAACAAAAATTAAATAAAAATCAGAAAATTAAATAAAAAATCAGATAACTAAAATTAAAAATCAGAAAAATAATAATAAATATTATAAAATAAATTAAAAATCATAAAATTAAAAAAAAATTAAAAAATAAAAAAATATAGAAAATTAGAAAAATAGAAAATTAAACAAAAAAATCACAAAATAAAAATTAAAAAAATCATAATATTCTCTTTTAAATTACAAGATTTTTTTAAATATATCATCTTTGACAATAACAATTCAAACATATCAGTGATGACGATGGTGATTTCTCACATAATCATTATCATTGACGTTTTTGACATATTCCTAACGATAGTTTCATCGTTGACCTATCTCTAACAATAGTTTCATCTTTGACATATCTACTTTTTAAATGATGATTATGAAAACATCGTTTTAATGATGATGTCGGAAACTACCGTTAGAGATATGTCAAAAAAGTCATTGTTAATGGTTATATGAGAAACCACCATTATCATCAGTGATATGTTTGAAATTGTTATTGTTAACTATTTGAAACAATAGATAGG